>CALYDF020004038.1:0-22836 GCA_944474145.2 Dicrocoelium dendriticum
CGTCTCTACCTATTAATTATCATACCCTAAAAAGGTTTCCATGTTCCAAAAGCTTCCAAAACGATAGGTACAACGCTAACGGGAGACAAAACGTTATGGTTTGTAGAACTCGTCGTTTAAATTAATGGATAGCAAAACTGATACAGTGTGCAGAAACAAACCAAAAAATATGAAAAGAGTAAATGAGACGATCTCCACGGAGAGAAATCGTAAATATGCGGCCTTTAAGTGATTCGGAACGCTGGGTCATTTAATTTAATGGTAACGTTTTAAACGATTGCAATTTGCAGACGAAGCTTCGGGGAAAATTTAATTGGTACAACGCTAGCCTCTCTGTTTGCCTAGCTATAAACTGGCAACAATGTATAAAGCTGCTAGCTACGGGAATACAAATTTGCTGCAAGCAAATGCGATCGGGCGTTGCAAATGGACCGAGCGACAAGCAGAGACGGTGCTCGACTCAAGCAATGGAACTCAACAACCAGTTCAGAAATCCAAATTAACGCCTAAGTAGGCAATTTAATAATATTTTTAAATAAAATTTTGTGCAGGTTAAGCGGTAAATCTTCACACTAAAAAACGATTTACACAAAGATATACAGCTTGTCGATCGTCCGTCATAGAACAGTACATTGTGCAAGTAGTACCAGACTAGAAACATTTCTAACTAGGCTGGTCATCCAACACTGTTCCAAAGCCTAACTCTAGTGCCTGGGACCAAACATATTTGCAAATACTGTCAGTTTAGACAACAGTAGTCTTTAAGCACAGGTGAACCGCAAGCCGTATAATTTGTTTCCGTTTCGTAAAATGTAGAGGGAAAAATAAAAAAATAAATGGAATAACATGAAAACATATGTTGGTAACTATTCTGGCATATTATAAACACTGCCGGTATTAATAACTAATCCTTTGCATTTTTCTCAATCATAAATTAGTGAGCTCAAACTACAGATAGGCTCCTGCTGCGTGGTCGATTTTGTGTCCCTCTGGCCGACAAAGTGCGACACATATGGGACGAGCGTCGGACAATTGAAAACCCTTTTGCCTGGCCCAATCAACTCAATATTGCGAAATTACGATTTGTAAATTTATCTTTCTCTTATTACTGATGGTATTTGCTACCTAACAGGATGCATTCTCAAGATGTGTTAAGCTTTACAAGAAACAACTGTTCTGTGAGACTGATAATTGACAAAACTTTTGCTTACAATGACGGCCGTGAAGGTAAAAACTGGTCAAGACAGCACGCATATATAGACACTCGTGTGATGAGGGCGGTAGAAAACAGGGACCTAGTACGACGTCTGTGTACACATTACAGTAACCGCGGAAGTAAACTCATAATTTTTGTGGTACCTCAGTAACAATTCAATATACATCAACATTCACGAAAATATGTTCCCTCCCATGATTATATAAGTTCAAAAATAACCGCAGTAATTAAATAAAGCTTGCATACTGATGTAGCTTAAATCGTCACATTTGGGATATAATTATTAAGGTTTGATGCGAAACTTGTTTGACTGGAACAAATATAAATATGCTTTTTCAACCCAAGATATGATGGCTATCCGTTGCGTGACCTCTATTTTTAACTGTATCCAAAACATGTAGTTGCGACGGTGAAACTTCAAGCACCGTTGCTTTCACCGTATCCTTGTGCATTTTAATTATTGGCTTACGACTCCTTACGAAGCGCATCGAAATATTGCTCTTTTCATTCACAAGTTATTAGTTAGGTCTGTGATACACTGTCACACAATTCTTTCCTGTATAAACCTATTGAATCTGCAAGCACCTAATAAAGTTCCCAATTTGTTATCGTAACGTTTTCACCGTATCTAATATGGCGGCCCACATTATGCGCCTTTTATTGATAGTAGATGTTAACTGTAAATGGCGAAATTTCATGCTAACTTTTCACATTATGACAAGTAAATTAACCATGTCAAATGTTTAACAATTAGTTATTTCTAATGCTAATTTGATTATTGTACCTTCATATGTTATAGTATATTTTGCAAAAGACGATCGTATTTCGGGTAAACATTATGATAATGCGTCGAGTTGCTGCTCAATACTCAATGCTCCTCTCGCATTGTCCCTTCCTTGTATTCCCATTGATCATCTGACTCCAGCTATCTGGTCCGAACTTTATGAAAATATAGCCTTTATATCACTTCAGCCTGTGAGCAATGATAACTTACAAGTCAAGCAGGGTGAGGTGAAGATACATTAAGTTACAACAAGTTATCTTCGTCAGCCACTGCCTCATAAAGTACTGTAAGCTTGGTGTCTTGCTTCCTTCATAAACGTTGTCAGCCTTAATTTTGTACAGCATTGTATATCCCATTTTCATCCATCATCTGTATCCCCGAAAGCATTAGCCTAGATCTTCCTACCAATCCATTACTTTTGACTACGTCTGCACTTAGACCCAAATTGGCCTGTTTCTCATTTGCTATATAATCAAAAAAGACGCATTCTAGCTAGGCAGTGTCGCTGCTCGTGTAAATGCTGCATCCATACAAACAATTGTAGTTCAACTAATACAGCTGAATATTTTGCACATCGCAAGAACCCCCAGGGCTCCTACTCGAATCACGCAAATACATGGTTTTATAAACGTTTTCGCAAATTTGCTGCCTTTTAGGAATTGGCTATTCGCAGACGATCTAAAGCTGTGGTATTCTTTCGATTCAGTGGATGGCTACAAAGCCTAACAGTAGGACTAGGACAAAGCGTACATATGGTTCCTCTAGAAACTGTTGTAATTCATCACCGCCATGTACACATTTTCTATCATGCGCCATAAGCGTACCCACATCCGCCGCCTAAGGCTACAAATACTGCAGCGGGCATTTCATGAGTGAGATCTTGGCGTGTTTTTGCAAGAGGACCTTGGGTGTTTGAGGTATGCCGAAAAGGAATCAAAGAAAACAAACCAGCAATTCGTAGAGCCTCGGTAAATCGGACTCCTTAATCTTCCCAAAAATGCTTGGCATATAAATGAATACCGCGGAGTACGCTATTTAAACTTGGCTACTTAGGCAAGACACTATCTCACCGTGACCGATGCTGACTAAGGCATGGCGACAAAGCATGTCAAACGTCTTTCCTGCATTTGCTATAAACTCAGGCTAAATACCCATTAATTACTCAGCGGACCTTATCAGGCCTCTAAGCAACTATCTAACGTTCTATCAGGTCCTGACCAAACCCCACACATAGAACATTCACATTTGAAACGCAGACGAAATATATATCCAACGAGTCATCAGATTATGCCGGTCACGCAGCACAGCGGATTGGAATGTCGAAGAACCGCTTTGCCTTCCAAGTGTCACAGCCTTGGAATGCTGTCCCGACAAATGTAATTAATGCCCTAAGTTAGCCCTTACGAAAAGCGCCTGGATGAGACTGTTAAGTTTACGCTATGTGATATAACCCGTGATCATTATAAGATGGCACCAAGTCACAACCTTATTATACATCATCATATCTTATCTGTAATTTAGACGAGAAAACATGCATATGTGTTACTAAAACTAGTTTCGTGAATCGTGTATTACACCTTGTCTTACTGACACAACTTTCTCATTTTCGAATTTTCCCTAACGCTGCTACGGGACAAAGCAAACAATTGCCATTTGCAACTGTCAAAAATCTTTGCTCTCTTACTACGTACCACACCTTTTCGAGCAACATAGAAGTTGTCCTCTGACGACAACGGGACACCACTTTAAAACTTATTATATTACACGCTGTGTATTACTCTTGGGTAGCAGAAACTTAGTTGCACTTTTTATGATATACTTCTCAGTATGTTAAAAGGTACATAGTACAGCTTAGCCCGGAAAATCACCAGACGCGTTTCTTCCTATTGGTCCTCATCTGTGGTGTGCAATCCCTCCGTTCCCTACTGTGGATCGAACCCATAACAGCTAGAGGTAAAAGCCAACTAGCCAGCATTATAAACCACTGAGACGAGTGAGGTTGGCTGAGCAGCATAATAGTCTAGCTAAATGGGATAAAACACTATTATCTACCACACTCACTTATGATCAAATCACTCCAGACTTAGCTGAAAAATTTCTTAGTCTTTATGAAGAAGTGTTTTTCACACAACACTTGCGAATTCCAACTAAAAAATAATGACGGCCTTCATTTCTGCAAACGAATTTGTTTTGAGATTATCTTAGCTAGGCAAGCTTTCGAGGACGTTTCACGAATGATCTCTTGGTGCAGTATAGTTTAATCGCTTTATGCTAAGCAAAGCCCCTTCGAAGGTGAATCCAGCTCCATACAACATCACTTGAAATGTTTTCCCTTGGCAGTATAAACACAAAACATGAGATGATTAGCGTTGATTGCCTGGTAGATTTTTACATGACACTGCCCCAACCGTAGCGCCGACCACCAGAGTTTAGGTAATCAACGGTGTCGCAGTAACATTGTCCACGGCAAGATGTAGTGCATGTTACAATATCAACCAAACTGTTCTCGATAACCTGGATATTAACTTGTGAAGATATTGCACAGGTCAAGACAATACTTTGGTGCACAAAATTAGGAATATTCAGCCGCGACGCACTCTTCCTTAACAAAGTTCAATAGTGGAATAGAATAATACAAAAGAAAAGGCACAAATTGCCAGCTTTTAAAAACACTGGCTTACCAATGTCACTAAAATAATTTCTTCTTCAGAGCATTTATAAACAAAACTAAACACTCACGCGCTTGATACACTATTGACCACTGTCTTACCAACTGCTTTTGTAAGCGTGTATATTTTGTGAACCTCGCTTGTCAAATGTTTTTCTATGCATTTATGCAAAAATACTTTTGATGGGTGGATAGCATCACCACGTATATCCAGAAGCGTTTGCGAATGCGATAATAACTATGCGATGGAAAAACAGACCACCAGTATTAACGTTATTTAGCTAGTTTTGCAATGTGGTACTTTTGGAGTCGATGATCAAGTTAACACAAGTAATAGGTGAAAATTTTGTCCTGAATAACACAGGTATTCCTGATGTGTAACGAAGAGAGTTTCACCCGAATTCTAGCCAAACTGGTGTGTTTGTAAGGTGATCATACATCAGAGGAACGTCTTATCCTAGATCTGTGTAGTTCACTGAACAGTAGTTTACGGTAAATGCTATCAAGCGCTTGGTTTTTGTCCAGGAAGTAGATGCAGATTGATTTGATTTTTATGTAGTTGTAGATGGCACAGAATGTGTAACGCAGGCTATCACTTTTAAGCCAAACATCCAGAATGATTCTGCTTTGTTTAGTCCTAACGTTCACTACAGCTTCTATGAGGAACACCAGTAAAAATGCTCCTGTCCATGTCACTATTACTACTAAAGTTAAAGAAACCTTATTACCTTAGCTTAAATGTTTGACAAGATTCGTGATATAGCCGATTCTGTAGCTCCAAAATCTGTAGTTAAAACAGACGTTAAATAAGTCACGCGTCTTCAGCAATAGAGGGACCGCGTCTTACTCAGTACGAACAAAATAGCTACGAATTTTAGAAAAAAGTGTGAGAAGCTACAAACCAACTTAACGTAACCTATCGTCATATAAACTGGTAATGCTTTCAGTGCACATATTGGATTCAGTCGTGAAAATTCAAGCCTGGCACATCACCCATTATCTAGGATCCCTGAAACCGTGTCAAGTGTAAGCTTCAACAGTAACTTACTTAAAAGGATGATTACCATCTTGCAGTCACAGTAATCTCCTGTTACCGGTAGTACATTTTAAATAACAGCAAACACGTTGGCACTGATATTGATTAAATTTTATTTGAACTCCTTCAAGCCAGTATACCAGGTAATAGAAATATTCTGCAGTCTTTCCGCGACATAAATCAGTGCCTAAACAGCTATGCGCAAATGTCGACTTAATATTGGTATTTCTGTTATATACTAAACCATTGTGAGTAGTGAAAAACTCGAATTCGGCACTGATGTCTCCCATCCACTCGTCAGAATTCCGTTAATGTGTACTTGTTTGGACGCATCTGGTAGAGATACCCAGAGTTGATTAATAAAAATGGGGTACTCCGAAACTTGCCAAGCAACTTCTGGTCACTACATCTTACAATGCTTGCGTAGCTTAAAAGCATAGTACTCTCAGTGATAGCCGCCAATTACTTTGTCCCGATTTCCACTCATAGCTTACGTTATCTCTAGCTATTGAGCCCAAAAATGGACATGATCGTCGGGCAAGGAGTGAAGGGATGGGCCAGGACAACACCGACCTTTTATTTCTTGCCATGGGCGCCAAATATGCAATATGTATCTCGGGGGAGTTCCAGGTTCTTCCGTAATTCTGATGACTGGCAATGGAAAACAAAGTGAACGTACGTGGCCGAAATTTAAACCCAACCTCCTAGTAAGAAGAAAATTGACAAATCACTTTTAGTACCTGCTGACTAGCCGACGCCAGAAATTCTCCGAAAACCTGAGATACAAACAAGCGCAGGCTGGGCAGTTCGCAGTCATTGTCATGACAACAGGAAAGGCTCTGATTCGCAGGGGGAGTAAACTAACATGGCGCGTCGCATTACATAAAATTTTACTGTCCTAAGCGCTCAAACTCCGCGCCATTATTCGGGCAGCATTTCATCACTTGTAACGCGAAAAGCCAGACATGAGTAATAGTTGACCAAACATCATTAATTCCTTTGGCGTAAAATTTTAGTGTTCCATTATTCGCAGTGGATATTTATTAGTTGCTGTTTTATGACATTCCTAAATTTAAAATGGTTCACTATGCATTTTAATAACAGAACACGCTTATGCGTGTGAAGATATATATTTTCTGTGTGCTGGATTAATAATCGTAGATGTGGGTGTTTAGTATTGATGAAAGTTTGGCAGCATGTTATATGTGCATATAGCTGCAAAACACCTAGTAAGCATATGTGCTGAGCTTCCACGGACAGTAATAGGAATTTATTGGTAAATACATTAACTTAGTCCTTTAATACGACATTTTGTTATTCTTGCAATATAATTAGGTTAAACTCTTCTGAGTTGTTTGGCGAAAAGTGGCGTAAAACGCTGTTCTTATATTCCATTTGTCAGTTTTATTTATTAGTTTACTTACATTTTAATAAGAATTCCTTTCTATTATTTGTATACAGTACATAATGGTGGAGCAAGGTCAGTTATTTGCGGTTGTTAATACGTAAATAACTGTAGTCAAAAGCAATATGGGCAGTATTCGCGTTATTTACAAAGGTTACCTAATTCCTCGTGCATAACATGTGAATTTTAACAAAGTTCTGTAAACGACGAACTAGTCGTATCGTACATGAGGAGGTCGTTCATTGGTTGTTGAGTTTATTGTTTCGTAGAGGGTAGAAGTGAAGTCCTATGTTAGCCCCGTTGCCTCCCGTTCATCCTGAAAAATATTGTGCCCTGTCAACCCAAACAATTCTCAAGTGACAAGGGTTGTCTAAGCTGAACAAGGCTTTTTAGGCAGCATGAGCAGATGGCAACACAATAAACGCTTGAAAGATTCCAGAGTCTGTAGCAGGCGACGGTTTCTAAAAGACTGTTCCGGTTGTTTCCCACCCGAATAGTAAGGGTGACGGCGTAGAAGAACCGGTGCAACCTCGGTTTAAACACTTTCCAATTGTGACCTCTAGTTGTGCCCACTACGGTTTATATTCACTTTCAACTCTTTCTATGTATCTGGTAAAGATGAGGTCAGTACGGCGGCGACAGCAGTCTAGTGAAAAGTGGTTTATCATTCGGGGTCGAAGAGGTTATGCGAAATCCTAAAGTCCGAATAAAAACTTTAAGCCGCAACCTTGAACCCTTTCAATTAGGGTACATTCTAGGTTGGAAAACGGGTAACGTAGCCGTTAGATCGTACTGAAGAATGGGCGGTACTTGAGAGGTAAATAGTAACCTGAGAATCTTTGAGATCATCAATGAGAATGATCATCTTGTGACAACCCAAATCCTGTTAGCGGAGGCCACTCTCCTAAGTGTGTTTTAGGTAGTATTAGGTCAGAAGCAATTTATACACGTAGGTCTATCCGCCGGGCGGAGGAAGAGTATATTGTTAATAGTTTAGTTTTCAACTGGGTTATACGCACTAATCGGGAGTACACAGCATTCGGCAAAGTCGATGGGTTTACCACACTTGTTGGACCGTTCATGTAGGGGATGCAGCTTGACCTATAGCTTGTTAAGGGCATTGATGACCGAGACCTTGGTATTAATATTAATGGCATCATCATAAATTTGGCGTTTAGTTTAAAGCGTTTCGCGAAGGTCGTTGTTAAACGAATTACAATGTATTTAATGGAGGAAGGGTCCTTGCGGGGCACGGCAGGTTATTAACACTCGCTAAAAAAAGGGTTCATCTAAACGCAGCTATGTGGTATTTTCACCCAAGAACTCGGAGATCCACCAATATGGGCGCAAACTCACCTAAATTGCTCAAGGGTTGTACATCAATCGTTCATTTGGGACCTTCGCAAACGCCTTGCTTAAGTCAATGAATACAACATCTAGGCTTTTTCTGGCATCTATAGCTATTGCGCTAATTTCCTTGCCTCCAGTTGGTAAGTAGCGTCCCTTCTGCAAGCCGTGTTGTTTGGTGGTGGTGATGTTCACGTAGGAAGTGTGCTTCTGCAGAGGGCGATTTTGTAACCGTCGTCATGAAGTTGAAAATTATGGATTTCAAACAAGTGGGGAGATATTTCGAGGAGTCAAGAAGACTTCACCTTTGTGCTTGGTTGTATTAATCCCATTTACTAGTCGGCAGGCTGAAACCTAGTGTTTAAAGATAGCTAGAAAAGCTGACAGATGGGCTTGGCGTTATAATCTGCCAACATCTGAAAGAAGGTGATTTCAACCTTTCAGGAAGTGGTGGTGAGTATTTGTGTAGTTTCAGCAACATGTGTGCCAAAATTTTCGCGTTTTATTCCTTATCTTTAATAAGCTTGAGTTTCAAGTTGCCATGGTTGCTGCGTGGTACTTCCGCAATCAAGTGGACGGATGAGCAGTGCCGGGTCAGGTGATCAGCATTGTAGCCGTCTTCGATTAGAACGAAATTTGTTCTACTGGACGCCCAAGCGGCTTTTCCACAGTCGCTTTGACCTACTTTTAAATAAGCGTACCATATTTAGGGATTTATATAAACTGGCTTCTATACCGCAAATAGATATATGCAGTCAATCACTGCAGTTCTTGCTTTGGATAGATTTAGAGCAGCCGCAACACATGGGTCATTTCTGCACCTTGATCTGGGAAGAGGAATACACTTGGACAAAAGGCATGGGTGTTCCATATTAGCCGCATTCACTGAAAACTTCATTTCAAGCAAACAAAAAGGACGTAATAGTTAAAAAGCAGCAAGCTCCCTGTCAAGAATAGCATAATAACAGGAATATATTACAATTTTAACTATATTGTGTACGCTAAATACATTAAAAATAAGCAACAAAAGGGCTGGTTGTTGTCAGCTTCGTCACCTTCCGAGCAACGAAAGGACGAAGCCTGTTATAGCAAACCGTTATTGCTTATTGCGAGCACAGCATCTACGATAACAACATGATCCAAACACATTGGGCACTTTCAAAGCGGGCAGGTTATGTAAACCTAAAACAGTAAAAACACTGACCACAGTTTCTGCTAACTTGTATCAATAATTCACTGCTAGGGTGGATAGATTTGGCTCTAAATAAATGTGTTGTCTTCACCATTAGCTAACTCAGTTACATGGAAAATTAGTTTATCTTTATCACTCATGTCCACTTTAAATACACGACTTGTATTGTCTTTCTCCACAGCGACAACGGTAGCTTAGAGCAAAACGTCCTACGCTGTGGTTGAAAATAATAACGGAAATCTCAAAGCCATGGCAGTGCCTTTGAACACCAACCCCAAAACTTTTATACCAGGCGCACTCAAAACTGGTTTGTGAGTTACTTGCTTGTGAAAATTATACTTAATGGGTTGCACATTTGTGATGATATCAGGATTCATCCGAGCAAATTACTTTCTAATACGCTAAAATATCCTGTTGGTTTCCGTGACTTTCTTTGATATACATGTGTTGTTTGAAAGTTGAAAGATACGGGGATAACCGGACAGAAGGCGATTATGAGAAAAGCAGTATTGATGTAGTAATTACACAATGTGTAACCGAGCATCTCCGGCTTCGATATATGTACGGTTACTTACGCTTCATTCATTCCTGCCTGCATTGACAAAAGATTACGAAACTATTATGTGTGCTCCAAAAGATACAGAAATAGTATGTATGCATCTCGGGGCTTTATCAAAATAGGGGTGAACGAAGTGGGCTCTGTACTATCCCGCGAGTAAAGTACACCCGTCTGGCAGAGGTTCGTCACAATCAAGTACGATTATATGGTTTTAGTCTTTTCAGCTATTTATCCTTGCAAAACTGGAAAATTTTGAGCAGGACGGTAAATACAACGGCGACTACTCCTTCGTTGTTTGTTTTTACAGTGATACATGAAAGCCGCATATCGCACGTGACATTCTGGCTCCCAACTTACACTAATTGTTGGTTGTTTTGCAATTGGTGTGCTCTTACCCTACCATACAGCGCATGTCATGTTGCACTAATCAGCTGTCATGTGTGACGCGCATATGCGCGTCTTTGCCCGGCCTGCTAACTGCATATGCAGGCACAACGCACCATAACACTCATCTCATGTTCATTGCTGGGCAGCATTCATCTTTCTAATTATTAACCAGGATGAATCATCACCTGGAGAAGGTCGTTAGCTTTCTCAATTCTCCTAAATAGAACCTTTAAAAGCGACCATTTTCCTTCCCTGCTCTCTGTTTTCATTCTTTCTTTATTTGAACTAAACTTACATTTGAGCATCTGCCGTGACTACTTGCATTCCTACTAATTTAGGACAAATGCGTGTAACTGTCACCGCTTCTGAGCGATATCATTTTCTTATCCTGCGCATCTAATGCGCCTCAGTTTAGTGCTCCACAGATTGGGCATATGCAATTTGGTACCCTTCAAACTCACTCCTTTTTACCTCCTTAATTTGAACAATATTTCACTCTTATCTGATTCGCGCTTCAGTAGCTTTCCGCTGCAGTTCTTCAATAAAATTACACGTGTATATGAGACATTTGTATAACAACCACATGGTATTTGGGTACAATAGTTCAGGCTTTTTTAAATGCTATTTGGCTTTTCGGATGCAATTTTTTCGCCTGTTCGTGTGGTTGTCTTTTTTCGTTGTCCTTCTTTTCAATAGTTTTCACAAATACGGCTTTAAGCACCAAATAAATCGTCCGTAGCTGCAGCGTTACTATAATACTAGGCACAAACTTTCTTCATTTGGAATTATGTGGGAGATTATCGGCTGTCCCGATACAACTTACTGATCAGAAAAATTATCCTTTATGTTACAAAGATGCAATTATTCCGAGGCTTATAAATTGTGTACAGTTGGTTTAATAATATCACTTTCACATCCTTTTTAACTAGGGCTATACATTTGAATTTGGAAGGCACATTCACCTGGCGATGCGTGACTAGAAGCATCTTTCGCTACTGCATATTTTATTTTGCCTGCTACTCATCCGTGGCTCTTTACGTTGCTTTGACCGTTTAAGTGACACTGGATGCCTACACTTTCAAACCAGTTTACAACTTACTCCGAAAGAAGCTCCAATTTGTTTTTTCGGGACAAAAGCCTATACTTCAGAGTTTCAAGAATATTTCGACATAATCAAAGGTAATCCTTCGGAGACTTCCCGTCTTTCTGCAGATGATCAACAAATTATATTCAACATGCATTTAATCCATGTTGTACCAAGCAGGCCCAGCCATTCGGTCAGGACCGAAAAGGACCCACCAGCAAAATAGACACATGTCTAAGTTATCAACTAACGGAAAAATGAGACGCAACTTGACCGCAAATAACCGAGCAATCAACCGCTCAACTTGCCATCCAAAGGGTCAGCGTCAGCGTTTCAGGAGTTGGTGGGTATTGGCATTGCAAGCGTTCTCTTGATAAACAGCCACAAATATCCGTTTGACAACAGTGCGACGTGGCGAATGTGGCTCGCCACCAAACGAAATCACAGCTTAAACGTCCCACTGGCAGGTCAACTAGCGCAACCATACTGGATTCTTCCTTTACAATGTCACTTTTGCACCTGCAAATAACTTCTTCAGTTCTTTCTACCATTTCATGCAGATTCTGTCCTCTCTTTTCTTACTACGATATCACAGCTGCGCTTTGTGTTAAGTACGCAGGAATTCAGTATGTCGTCACATTTATCCTAATCTTGCTCTTCAATTTGCTTCTCATCGCTCATTCAGGATACTTGATATAGCATTAGCTGATGTATGACAGTAATATATGGCCGACCTATTAGGTCCTTAACAACAGGTCACGATCTAACGACAGCCCAATTATTAATTTTACTTTACACCAATATACATTTCCAATCATAAAAATTAAAATAATTTGCCACTGTCGCTGTTACTATTGCCATGAAATATCTGTACATATGCACCTAAATGATAGTACCTCAATGCACGTGCCTCGCATAGTCGAGGACAAATATGTACATATTTTTTATGAAACATTCCGGTTACGGTGCTTGTGAAAAATGTGTGCAACGGTGCGCGTACCTCCAACGGAAATTTATTTCTCCAAAAAAGGATTGCATCATTCCCGTTGTTTAGGCGATAGGGAATATCACCATTTGTATCGCTTTCAATCGCTACGTCTGCCTCATTTTTAACTGCTTACATGCACAATGTGTATATAGGTATTATGCCTCGCATGATATTGCTGAGGACATCGCAAACCTGGAAAGGCTAAAGTTTTGTCAAAGGTGAGTATACTGAAAATTTGAGTGAGCTTTTGTCCGGGATTCATTTTTGCTGGACGAGAGTGTCGGAGCGTGGACATGTTTTACCTTTGGATACTTACGATGTCTTGACAAATTTGATGGTACGAAGAGGCTGCGTTGCTTCAGCCGGTAATGACAGCTTTTGAAACCAGACTTACTTGAATTACATACAGATATTTACATGCTTTACTACACTGTTCTTATAAAGACACACATAAAGGCCGTTGATTATGCACTGAAGGTATTTGTGAGACAACACCATCTACACGACGCAAAAGAAATGGCTTACAAAAAACATTCCTTTGTACATCTTGTGCAGTAGGTGACGCGGCGCGGACATTTTGATATCCTTCACATTACAATTTGTTTCTCACATACAGGTACTGAAGCGTATACTGCACAATGTTTTAATCCTACAAAGCCATTCATGCGCACATGTAAAGAAGTCGCTGCGCAACCTGGCAACATCCATGCTGGGGATTACACTTCTTTGGTCATTACGTTAGTATCTAGTAGCCTTGAGCAGGCATTTGCTATGCATTGTATATGACACTAACATTGTGTTCTTAAAAACTCACTTGTGCTTGGTGATAACCCTTATGTGCTTCATACGACAGTCGCAATGGACAATAGAAGTGCTTATGTATTATGCGGGCCCCATTAAAAATTTTAGACTTCAATATACGTGGACTGCCGTTATCATCGACATCTATATAGGTCGCAGTTCACGTTCGCCACCTTGTAAATTATTTTGCCGTAGACCAGCTTGTTTGTCGCGGTTCCTGTACCATATGATAAGTTAGATACCTGCTATTAATTCAGATGATTTCGCTTAATCTTTATCACTGGTACTAACGCAGGAAGGCAGGACATATTCTGTGGGTACGGATGATACCCTAGCTATAAGAATGCCTTCGAGAAATAATAAGAAATTGGTTTACTGTCTGATGTCCTTTAAACATTTATAGACCAGGATCTACCAGGCTGATTTTTGGGGAGGTTGGGAAGGAAGACAGACCACAAAAAGAAAGATGCCAGCCAATGTTATCAACCGCGCGACACATCAACCACCATTGATTGAGCTGCCTTCAGAATCTACATCCCTTGTGCAAACCCCAAAAGCATCATGCAGCTAAGCAAAAGAGGTGCAGCGGCCCAGCATCAAGCCAAAGCCACATGTACCCCAAAATTGCCAGCTGAATAAATTTTAATTTATGACAAATGAACAGATCGGGTTTAAGCTGTTCCAGCAAATATTTCGGCGGCAGTGTTACAGGAACCAATGCAATTTTGTCTTTCAAGTAACTTCCTATTAAAACCTCCCAAATGGCTGGTTATCAACAATAGGACTTGGCGGATGTGAATCTCCACAAAATAAGAAACGCAAAACTGATAACAATAAAGCCATATATCCGTCAGTCGATTAGGCGCAGTATCTGGAATCCATTCAAGGAAACAATAGGTAAGCAAATAAATAAAGGTAGATCTCTAGACATGCTAGATGCTGTGCCCGCAAGAGATCCAGACAATATTTAAAAAATCCCGTACTCTTGCATCCGGAGTAAGAACAGTGCGAGTATATGTTGGTAGTTCGCAATTAAAAATACAAGCCAATTATACATGTACACTTGAAGGGATTGTACGCGCCCAGAGTTAAGTTCAGCTGCCTTCTTCCGGCAATTTTATGGGTCCTTATTTTATTAGTTTCAGGTAGTCGGCAAATCCGTATTTTACAGAATTTCTTTAGACACAGATCCCATTCTCCGGGAACTTCATTATAATTTCTTTAGACTTAAATTTTATTTGGCTCCGGAAGGCGATTTTTGAGCTATTTGATTGTATTTGTGGCAGAAAGTGGCGCAGAGCCGGAGTTGTGAAGGTTTTCTTTGGAATCAGCATCCATTTGACCATAAAACAGCTTGAGTTAATCTCAGAAAAAAATGAAACTTTTTACTAAAGCTTCAATATTGCGCAAATTATTACAAAGATTACCTACACAGAACACTTTTAACCGCTGCATATGTTAAAATAAAATCAGTGTGATACGCGCAGTAATCCGCAAGTTAAGTGCGATTGGTTGTCTATAAATAAAGCTATTGATTTATTTCGCCAAAATGACTTGCTGGTTTATAAGCAGATATTAAAAAAGAATGTAAAAGTTGACAAAGCACTATAAGTTCTAAATAAGGGGACTTATCTAGTAATGCACTATGTAAGCTAAATTGTTTCGCAGTAAATATGCACGATCCAAGCAGCCGAAAAACCATCTTTTCAGGCATCCGTAGCAAATTTATGTATATAAATGATAATGTTTTGCGAAAACGCTACTAATCCAGTAAGGGATATTATATATGCAAGAGCTTTCAGGATAACCCATAATAAGACTGCGGTCAGTAGGCTGCCGTGTAACATTTTCAGTGGAAACTGAGCCACATAAACCACTATGAGTATAGAGTACGGTATTTTTCAGCTTCTAAGTAGTAGCAAACTTTACAACAGATACTGCATGAGCCAGATCTACCCGGATAATATACGTGAATTTGGAGTTCTTCAACATGTGTAGGCATGAAAAAACGTATATTTCTTAGAACATTGAGGTAAATTTATCGTCTATAGCCTATATTCTATATCCATAATGCTATGCTCTCAGCAACAATAAGCAAGAGGAACCTGTTCCTAATAATAAAAATATGTTTCAGGGTGAATTCGGCAAAATGCTTATGGCCGTGTATTTTATTTGGCTCTGCGTTGGTCGGGATTTAAAACTGGGTTTCCTGTGATTTTGGCTGCTAGAACGTAAAGGATTATTTCGTCTTATATGTTACTGCATACTACTGTGCATCTCATTGCTTAATTTTAAGCTTATGCTGACCAAGTTTAAGTTCTGTAGCAAGTGCCAGCAGGATTCATCCAGATGGCAAAGTTACCTGTTATCTTCATGCTTTATCTGATTACAGCTGTTCAAGCACCATTAGCAAAGAGTTATACGATAAACCAACAGCCTTATGGTCAGCAGAAAAAGTGCAAACTGTCTGTTTACCCGCCATTATGTATTACACATATTAGCATTTGGGAAAGGTAGAATATAAAATAACGCACGGACGGCCGAGATAAGATGAACTGCTGGTCAAAATTTTCTTGATGTCCAGCCAGGCAGTAAGACAAGTGACTCTCTGTCGCTGGTTAGCTTTCTTGCCGGTGAAATGAAACCTGAAAATTAAAATGCTGTCGAAGGAAAGGACCTGGTTTTCATGATGCTCAGCATAATGGTTAGCATTAGCAAACCAGGAGTCCACTTATTAGGACTTGATGTTTCGCGGCATCAGTTGCAGCAAACATGAGGTTGGCAGAGCGAAGACCTGCGGAAAGCTGTCTAGGCACTTTGATTGATGGGTATTCTCATCTGAGTCGCGCACATGCGATTGATTGACTTAATGTCGGTCAAAGCACCAATGAGGGTGTTGTTTTACATCCACAAGTAGGTCAAAATGCCATGGAAATTCTAGATAGTGGATTGGAGTTTAGGTCAGCTAGAACAAACAGCCACTTTGTGGACCATCGTAAGTGATTTAGCTGCTTCCAGCGCTGACCATACGCGCACATCGGAGTACGGTTTGTTTGACCTGGTCTAGGCTGCCAGAATGTTAACGGTATAGAATCTACGAAATCCATGCTATGTTTTATCGCCTCGAATGTGTGCTGGCCTTTCTCATCCATTATTCATACAGTATCATATTTCTTTCCTACCCGCTTCTATTGATCCTCTCTATAATATTTCCTTTTTAACGGTACGACTCAATCTAAATGCACCGACTAAGCAATTGTCGTGTGATGAGTCTCTCCTACTTCGAGGACCTTGCCGGACTTAAACACCCTAAAATAACATTGCATTTGATTGCTAGTCTACTTTCGCTGACCATTCCCACATTTGTTCTCACAATGATTGTACGATGCAATCTCGGTGCGCCGACCACATTATTTATACCAGGGTGGTCCCCTACTCTTCTACTACTCCTAAAGGTCCTAGCAATATCCGGCCATACTTAGGCAGCAGCTTTGTTCTTTTGCAGTTACCTCAATCACATTGTTGTGCTTATTTTCCCTTATTCATAGCCTTCTTCGTAATGGAGCTCCGATCTTATTATCACCTCTATTATACGGCTTTTATTTTATTGCGCCACAGTGATTTATCATCCTGCTTATAGTCTCCTTCGCTCCGACCTCGCTCTTGCTTTTTGGTGGCACTCGGACCATTACTAATTGTTTCACGGCTACCTCATGTATTAGTACGCTCACATGACCTCTGTTATTATGCGTCTGCACTTTAACTCATGTCAGCATTTGTCAATCAGTCTGATCGTACCCAGTCTAGCGCATCCAATGCACGGCCGTTTTGGTCCTCTGTGATAATTTTCCCTACGTTCTGACTATGTAACTACGAGTGCTTCAGCGTAAGCATTCCAAGTAAGTACCCTTCGTATTGCCGTCCGCATTTATCCGTTCTAAGCCGATGTTCTGCGTTTTACTTTTCCTCTTGTAACCTTGGTTTGCAAATGATCGCTCCGTTTTCTGTTCCAATGCAATTGGCCTTAGTTTCACCTAAGCTGCTTCTCGCATTCGGCGGCAGTCATCATCATCAGCTTATTTATGTTTCACTCGACAACCGTATTATTCGTTAAACATTTAAGCACATATTGTTACACCGGACTTTTGATCCTGCGATTGCAAAGCCTTCTTCCTGCGTAGGAATTGCAGGCTGGGGCACAACAAGAATATGTAGCAAATAACGCCATTACAAATCATATATACTGAGCAAAATTTCATAGATTTTAGGTTATCGTATATATGGTTGCATACGATTAATCCTTTCGTATTGTTTTTTCATTAGCTGCTGTCTCTTTTTCGCTTTTTCCTGTCCCTAGGCTGCTTCTCTCGAGAATTCTACAGTTACATCAGCAGAGGTAAGAAGAATTTTACCCTGGGACTAGCTGATCCTTTCTCAATATCCATCTGGTTTAAACACTTGATTCTTTCTCCGGGGTATGAGAAGACCATTAATCGTTCGAATGAAGTTCTTTTCGCCGTTCTAAAGAAGCCACTTTTACGGGATTTATACAAAGGAGTTTAACGCGCCTTGTAACATTAGTGCTACAATTTACTCACCTAGAATAATCTTTACATGGATCCGCTGTTCCACAACGGAAGACAGGTTCCGCCGTGATAAACTTCAACGCCACGGCGAAATTTGCTTATCCACACTGGTAACATGCAATTAGTTTAAGTGCCTTATATGTCCGGAATTAAGATTATGCTTCTCTAATCAAATGCATCATTTCCTGTGTCATTTCATGGGCAGGTTTGCTGCTTCTCAATTGCGCTCGAACAGATGGGTTCGGCCCCTTTCCTTTCTACAAAAGCATTCTTATATTCAGTTACCAGCAACTTTTCAAATGATCTTCCTTGGAGTTTTCACTGGGCCGTGGCGACAATTGCACTAAACTAATACTTATCTTTGACAGAATTTGGTCCTTTTGGACTTAGAAATTCGTAACGATCCCGCATTAGACAAAAGAATGGCACTTTTCCTAGTATGGACGTTTTCAGCCCCAAGGTGCAACGGCATTCAACATACCCATGGAAAGTGCAGCATGGATGGCTGGACACAATCTGCACAACCCAAACGAGTATACCACAGAAGAAGCCAGCCTCCATTAACAATATGTTTACTCACCTGCAACACTCATCACGCAACTGTACGGCTCTTGTATCGTTGACAGGTTTCAATGATTACTGCCGGATCACTACCAAGCTAACCGGTCAACCAGCAAAAATATTCAGTTGTCAACCGAATGCGAATAACAGAGTGCAAAATCGGTCTGTACGATGCATCGCCGGATTGCATTGCTGTTCAAGATAATCTACGGCTGTGCTCCAGGAGGTTGTGTGTTTTGACCCGACAAGCGATCTCCGTATAAAAGCCACAAGTGTACGCTTAACAAAGCTGCGCACTCACGGATGTGAATCCCTACTGAATAAATTCACAGAAAAACCTTTTACATCGATGCAGGCATCAGGCTTGTACATAAAACCTATGCAATCCATTTTGATATGGATATTGCTCTAATGGAGCGCCGAGGATTCCGAGTTTTACTGGAAAACGGTTGCATCGGAATCTTACTTGGTCTCCTGTGGTCATGGATTACTACATGACGAAATGGCGCCAAATTTGAATATTAGCACGACAGTTATAGTTGATATTTTCGCGCCACATCACCATCTTCCTCCTGGATCGAACCACCACGTGACAAAATGCTCAAGCATATAAACTAGGAAACACTGGGTTATAACTTACATCGAAATGAAACCTTTCACCATTTCATCGCAGCCATACTTTTATGCATATTTTATCGCAATGTCATCGGCGTGCAACGTTTTACCAAAAACATTACATTTATTTACTTATTTAGTTAGTTAGTTAAATCCAATGGAATCATTGGGGAGAGCTGATTTCTGTGCCTGCATCAACGCGCAAGCAAGCACCCGTATTCCGATCTTGGAAAACAAATGTGGCAGCATGCATGTTCCCTCAAGCCTATGTGTCGGTTTGCCCGTTCCTTTGTATGTTGGGCTTAACAAAACGCGGCAAGCACCATTATCCGGTCTGCGAAAAGAATCGCACTTGGTAACAAATTTAGGACAATCTAGGTGGAGATCTCGAAAAGAATAGCGAAAGCGTTCCATTACGAGAAGGATAATGGAGGTTGTGGTTGGACGGATTTACGTTTGCTAGCCGTGTGTTAAATGTCGCTGCTTGCGGCCTTAGTGCCATTACCACTATACTAGTATGTATTGAAACTGCAAAACTTAGGCGTTGGCTTCCCCAATACTGTCAGCAATTTTGGGGATGTGCGAATGTGATGCAACAGCGTTTGCATATAGCGGGCTGTCGATGTCATGTGGCAGGCGACAAAGCCTTGTTTCTTCAAAAAATATATTCGTCAAAAATGGGTGGTTAAGCTAGAGGCTTCATCCTACGAAATAGCTGAAAAAGCTTCCGATCACCTAGCTCAGTTTCATTAAGTACTTGCATAGCAGGAGTTTGGCTTGATCATTTGATTCACGGCTCTTGTTATGAGGGATCGTGGTAAGACCTTCCTGATATTTGTAAAGCGCTAAATTGTTGTCAATATCATCCACGGCTTGAGAAGGAAGTGTTGCAACAACACAGTGAAATGGAACGTTATCAGTAATAAAGCAACCAACAGAAAAATGGATTCTAGCGGAGTAAAATATGACTTAGTATTAGCCACTAGAATAGGCGGGATAAGGCAAATTTATCCACTCACCTGGTCGCCAGGATATTGCTGGATAACCATCATGGTGCAACAATGGAGTGCAATGGAACGCTGTATTAATACGTAAAATTTGATAGTCAGGGGACTATATTACGGGAAGTAAAAATATGGTTACATACTCATAAATTTTTGCGCTATGTAGCTGACAGGCGCTAAGTGACCAAGCGTGAGCGCACGAAAATCACACGTAAATAAGCTAAAAGAAGATTTGTTTTACATACGATAAGGTAGCTAAGGTAAATTATATGTTACTAGGGGATGACTAGCTGTATCTAGCTGTGCATCGAATGTGTGGACAGCATCGGATCGCGGGTCATAACAGTTAGCAATTATTGACAGTTAACAGAGCTCAAGGGCAGATGAAGTATTGCCGTTTCAAACAAACGGGAGAGAAGTTCCGACAAGCAAATCTCCTAACTCCATTATAGTAGAATGGCTGTCCGACAAGCTTCAACATGGTAGATCGGTTTAATCCCGATCCAGTGAAGAGTTCGACGACAGCGTTCTAGGACGTGGTGCTTGTTTGCCTGGAAACCGTCCTCCATACCAAAAGTCACAAAAATGTGTTTAACTGAAACGTGGCGGGTGTGATTCGCCATTAAATAAAGTCAACGCCACTTAACTATCTAGAGGATACGCATCTATGAACAACATGCAGTTTGTAGAGTCCGTGGTACGTTTCATACAATAGCGAACACAGCAAACAAACCCTCGCTTTCTGTCACGCTTCAAGATTTAACTCACCATGTCAAATTACATACATTCAGACACGAAATCTAGTATGCTACTAGTTAACTTGCTACATTTTACACCATTAACAATAAAACTTGTTTGTGTTATCATGATCACGGCTTTGGAGGCGAAATGCGGCCTCGAATCTGAAGCCGTGATCATGCCAATGAAAACAGGGAATAACACATTTATTTATATATTTATAGCGTTAGAATATTTTATAATAAATCAAACAACAGTGCGGAGAAATATCCAGCCTAGATATTTAACAGAATGATTAATACTTTCCTGATCATTGCAAAAGTAAAGCGGATTTTAGGTTCGCAAATAAACAATGTTTGCTTGTGTAAGGACAATGCCATGCTTAGAAAAGAAAGACAAAGACTGCCATTTATTAAAATAATCCGTAGATATATACGTGTTCATTACAATCTTACCCGAAACCTGCCCTAAGTTGACTTCATATTCATCCGCACATCTATTTCAGGCCTGACCCAGCAGTCGCCGATTTCTAACCCAACTCTGGCTGTCTCCACCCAATGAGTTCAACGAAAGACGATACACGTTAACGAGTAGTCAGTATTCGGCTTAGCAACCCAGGCTTATTTCTATTTTGCATTCGGTCTTCGTGCTCGGAATGACCGAGGTCATCCTCAAATGAACCGAATTCCCTATAGATTTTGCTTGTAACAAATCAAGCACACGGAATTCTCCATTGCCTACTTGGATCTGTTTTCGCTCAACCAAGCGTTGCTCAGGAATCTCTGTGTCTTAGTGTTTATGGTATCAGCCCTAAACCACCTAGCTGTGATATGTATTCCGGCTCTGGCTATCTACTTAATAAGTTCAATCCCGTATGAAGCGGCTGTCGTGGTTTGCCAGTGTTAGGATTAGAATCACCAAATTATTTTCGATTTAAATTTTTTCTATTTGATAGAGATAACAGATGTCCACCTAAAGTAAACGAAATTCTTAGGGGAGATTGCGTTTGGAAAGTTAACCACACAGCGGATTCACCATGTTCAACTTAAAATTAGTTTCTGCTACACCAAATGTTTCTCACGGACCTCAAGAACATAGGGTCCATTGCCTCAGCCTTAAAGCACTGGGCTCTGATTTACACCCAGCTCAGGCTTCCTCCACACTAAACGTCCAAATCATGATGAACCCTTAGGCGGAGCGCTCCAATGTTGGAATCAGCAACATTTAAATATTTCCATTTTACACTCTGTCCTGGTGATCTGAAAGACCCCCGTGCGCGCAAATGAACCGATATTTCAATGGTGGTTGCTATTGGCAACCCAACAAACAGCAGATTCTTTAAGTTAAGCATGCCGCTTGTGGCTAACTTATAAAAATTATTGCATTTGTAGGGGCATGGATGTAACTTCTGTACATTTTATACTTACGGCAGAATTATTGTTAAGAATCTAACATTATATGCTTATTTAGAGAAGGGTTATTTCTACCTACTCGTATTCTTTATGAAATATATTTTATTTTGCTTATCCTCACCAATTATTTATTGTGGTTTTAGATTTTCAGAGTGGCTAAGATTGATGCGCAATTTGACACGGTGTGTACTTGCCTGACGCTTACTGAATGCTTCACACTGGCTCCAGGAGGCAGTTGTTTGTTACCGTAAGTGACTTATTGCACGGTTCTTGTGGCCGTGCTGGTTTTAACCTTTGGTTTCATGCATTCAGCGTAGAGCCGACAACCGCAAAGCATCCGCCCTGTTTGGGATTTATTCTAACCCACAGCGAGCTCGCTTTTGCCGCTAAAGGAGCGGAGTTGGACTCTGTTAATGAAACGTGGCAAACATCTACATGCTCCCAGTCATATTT
>CALYDF020004041.1:0-22784 GCA_944474145.2 Dicrocoelium dendriticum
AGCTATGCTTGTATGCATATTTGATCACGCCTTTACAGGTGTGTTTCGTTTTACCGAGAATATACTATTTATTTATTTATTTAAAAGCGCCTTTTGAACATCCTATAGAATCAGCCGTATAGGTGTACTGCTAACGCCTGCGTAGAAACAAGAACATGGTACCATTGAATAATCTACGAAGTATTGGTTTGGTATGAACTAAAAGTTGCGTGGGGAAGAGCAAAGAGCGTTAGAATATTGGTGGTGATTGCAAGGTGTATGGACAGCAGGTAGCTTTCGTAATATGATAGGGAGCGCAGAGTAAGTGAAAATAAATATGTTGCCGCGAGAGAGATCTGAAGGTCAGTTTGCGGTAGGGCAGCGGAATGACTGAATGCAGATATTCTAAAGGAATAAAGGTTGTTGAGGTAAGGAGTGGCTCCTAACGAGCACTGTGTAATCGCATGTGTGGAGCCTATGACCACTTGCTACTTCTAACAGAAGTGCCAAATTTGAGACGACCGACGGATGGTGGCGCTAGGAGAGACTATGAGTGGCCAGAGGTAGCCATTCGAATCAGACGCTTAGTCACTAGTGTATGCCTATAGGGTCACTGAGTGCACCAACAAGCCAGCGGAGGTAAGTAAAACAGACATTCCAGGAGAATGTATGATGGAGAGACAAGGAGTGTATCCTAACAAGCTCAGGATCTGCGCAGAGAGGACATGGAGCATACGGCGAATTGCTGCAGAAGTGAGGAAGATAAGAAGGGCGACAGATAGTGGCGCTGGGATTGAGAGTATGCGTGGCCAGTAAAGGCATTCGGATTAGGCCTACCAATTGCCAGTGGATACCTACAGTGACAGAAGGAGTCAACAGCCAGCGAAGGTATGTGATGCAAACAATTCAAGAGAGTAAGTGTTGGAGAGATATGGAGCGACTCCTGGCGCAAAGATAATTTCTAGCTATAGTAGCTCGCTACAGCTGAAAAGTGGTGACGAAGAACTGATAGTGGTACTAGGAGAGAGAGCGTATCGACGGCAGGCAATGGCATTGGTGTGAAGCCTACTAGTGGATACCTAAAGTGTCCCAGAATAAGTCAACAGACAGCAAATGTATGTGACGCAGACAGTCCCAAAGGATGAAGGTTGGAAATTATAGTGAGTGGCTCACAGCAAGCTCTGGGTATGCGCAGAGATGATTGTAACCTAAGACCACTGGTTGCTACTAAATAGAGGTGCTGAGGTTGAGGATCGATGGATAATGGCACTATGAAGAACAGTCGGTGGTCACATGTAACCATTCCATTGAGCAATTTGGTCGTTAGTGGATTTCTACAGTGTCACAGACTACATCAGCAATCCATCGAAGGTAAGTGATGTAGACATTTGAAAAGATTACAGGATGGGGAAGCAAGGAATGTCTCCTTGTAGGTCCGGACGTGCTCAAAGGTGTATGGAGTCTACAACGAATCACTGTGGAAAACGTGATAAAGATAAGATGAACGAACGGTAATGGTGCGAAGAGAGAGAACCAGTGGACAGCACCTGAAATCGCATTAGGCCTTCCAGTTATTAGTGGATAGTTACGATGTCAGCGAAGTCAACAAACAAGCGAGGGTAGGTGATGCAAACAATTCAAGAGAGTAAGTGTTGGAGAGATAGTGAGTGGCTCCTAGCGCATTCATTGACGCACTGCAGCTGAAAGAGGTGACGTAGAAAATACAAGGAACTGATAATGATAGCATGGGAGAGAGATGGCACCAGCGGCTAGCAGTGGCAGAGGGGTGAAGCGTTCTGGTGCTAGTGGATACCTGACGTGTCCCAGAATAAGTCAACAGACAGCAAATGTATATGACGCACACAGCGCAGAGAAAACTAAAAGTGTGGACCTTAGCATGCTCCGGATATGCGCAGTTGGTTGGAGCCTACAAACAATAGCTCCTGCAAAACAGAGGTGCCAGTTGTAATACAAAGAATTGATAATGTTATTAAGGGAAAAAGATTATCGCCGGCTGGCAATGACCTTGTGGTGAAGCCTACTAATGGCTAGTGGATAACAAAATGTCCAGAATAAGTCAACAGATAGCAAATGTATTAGACGCAGACAGTCCCAGAGGATGTAGGTTGGAGATAAAAGAGTGCGGCTCTTAGCAAGCTTGGAAATGCTTAGAGATGCTTGGAACTTACGGCCACTAGTTGCTGCTAACTAGAGGTGCTGAGGTTGAGAAGATCGACGGATAAGGGCGCTATGAAAACTTTCGGTTGCCAGAGGTCACCGTTCTATTGGGCAGTTTGGTCACTAGTGGATTCCTACGTTGTTATAGAATACATCAGCATGCCAGCGAAGTGTGGCTCTTAGTAAGCTCTGGATATGCGCAGAGATAACTGGAACCTGAGAAGAATGGCTCTCGCTAGGCAGAGGTATTACGAAGAACTGGTAAAGGTACAAAGGGAGAGAGAGTATCAACGGCTGGCAATGGCACTCGGGTGAAGCTTACTAGTGGCTGGTGGATAACAACGTGTCTCAGCATAAGTCAACAGACAGCAAATTGCTTGGACGCAGACAGTCTCAAAGGGTGAAGGTTGAAGATAAAAGTGTGTGGCCTTTAGCAAGCTCTGGATACGTGCAGAGATGATTGGAACCTACGAAGAATGGCTGTTGCTAGACGGAGGTAATACGAAGAACTGATAAAAATACTAAGGGAGAGAGAGTATCGACGGCTGGCAATGGCATTCGGGTGAAGCCTTCTAGTAGCTAGTGGGTATTCAAAGTATCCCAGAATGAGACAGAAGACAGCAAATTGATGAGATGAAGGCAGTCTCAGAGGATGAAGGTTGGAGATAAGGAGTGTGGCTCTGAGCAAGCTCCGGAGATGCTTGGAGCCCACGACCATTAGTTGCTACTGAATAGAGATACTAAGTTAATAAGATCGACAGATTGTGGCGCTATGAAAATCTTGGTGGTCAGATGTAACCGTTGCGATATGCAGATTGGTCTCTAGTGGATTCCTGCGGTGTCACAGAATACATCAGCAAGCCAGCGAAGGTAAGTGATGCAGACATTCTAAAAGCTTACAGGATGAGGGAACAAGGAATGTCTCCTAGTAGGTCTGGATATGCATAAAGATGTATGGAGCCTACAAAGAATCATTGTGGAAAACATGATGCAGGTAGGAGGATCGAAGGATAATGGTGCCAAAGGAGAGAGCAAGTGGACAGCAAAGGAATTGGCATTAGACCTCCTAGTTATTAGTGCAGAGTTATATTGACAGAAGAGTCAACAAACCAGGGAATGTATCTGATGCAAACGATTGAAGGGAGTAAGTATTGAAGAGATAATGAGTTGCTCCTAGCGCAGAGGTACGCTGTCTATACTGACGCGCTGCAGTTGAAAAGTGATGACGTAAGTAATACGAATAACTGATAATGGCACTAAGGAAGAGAGCATCGACGGCTAGCAATGGCATTGGGATGAAACCTTCTAGTTGCTAGTGGATACCTAACGTTCCCCAGAATAAAGCAACAAACAGCAGATGTATTTGATGCCGGCTTCACCCTCAAGGTGATAGCCAGTTTAGCGTTTAGCTAGACGCGGATGTCTCGAGCTAGCCAGATGTGGGCGGTTTGAGGGAATGCGTGGGCATTCGGTATCCTGTGGCTAAAGCCTAGCTGATGAAAAACTTAAGAGGTTGTTGGAGGAAGCAGGCTAGTAGAAATATTAGGAGTCGGGAAGAGGATAGTGTGGAAGGTAAGAAGAGGCGATTATAAGTGGTCTGGTCCAGTTTCAAAAAGCTCTTCTTCAGGACAATTGATATTCAGTAGTTTGGAAACTTGTATGACAGAGAGGTATTGCTAATAGAGAAGCGGAACCGGTTTATATTCATAGATGCCCTTATTGTGAGAGGTAACCTATTCCATACATGTGCGTATCTGCAGAGATAGAAGTTGGAGCAAATACTGCTGCGCGTTCTTGGTAGGATTATAAATAAATAAATAGTATATTCTCGGTAAAACGAAACACACCTGTAAAGGTGTGATCAAATATGCATACAAGCATAGCTTCTGTGGAATGTTAAAAAATTTCGTTTTAATGAAAGGTATAAAAGCAAAGCTGTTGTCCGTATGAGTGAGCATACTGTCAGGTAATAGTCAGACCCAGGGACATTATGGCGCTGTGGCGCGCAAAAATCCGTCAAAACACAAGTTGGGGGTAATTTCGCCAGGTAGTGATTCGTGAGCACAGGAGCCTAAACAAGGTTTTGTTGCAACCAATAACCATTACGAGATAGAGATGATCTGTGCTCCAACGAAGCATTCTTCATAGCAGAATTAGTTGCACAGGTTCGATGTAGAAGGCTGAGGACTGCGTCAGTGTGAAATGCTTAGCTGTGACTTTATTTTGTGGCGAGTCACATCCGCCACGTTGCAGTGTTGTTAAGCGGACATTTGTGGCTTTTTATAGGGAGAACACTTTCCAGGGGTCTATCACGTAGGGGGTACGAAGTGATATACGAGTCTGAGACAGGGGTTAGTTGGCTCCCAATGATATTGTTAATAAGCGAGTATAGGAAAGCGAGGTTAGTTTGCAGTCGGCGCAGCCATAACGGGTCCAGCTTAAGTGTGTTGCACCGATCACGGTAGCTTAGACTTGAGTGCCCCAGGAGGCGTTTTGTGAAGGTACGCTGAACCTTTTCGAGGGCTATTCGGTCGCATTCTCTAAGGTTGGTGAATACTATAGAGCAGTATTCTAGCAGAGGCCGGGCACATGTCTTGTAGAGCACAGTTCTAGATTCCTGTATTGTCATGGTTTTGAGGAGGTATCCGATGAGAGAGCGTGCTTTAGCCGCGGAATAAGCTACTTGTTCCGCGAAGTTCAGCGAACAGGAGTAGTGCACACCTAAGTCACGCACTGTTAGGCAGTTCCCTAATGGCGTGCCTTGAAGCATTAAGGTATTGGGAGGCATGGTGCATCGGTACGTAAGGACATTGCACTTTGATGGTGTGAATGCCAACTTTCATATGTCGCACCATGCAGTTAGCGCTCATAAGTCGTATTGTATATCGGAGATGGCGGTGTGGAAGTTTGACGGATGAAATATAAAGACAATTTTGATGTCGCGTGCAAATAGGTAGGGTGTCCCATGGTTGAAAACCTGGAACACGTCATTGATATAGACCAGGAAAAGTAGAGGGCCTAAAACGCTACCTGGAATTGCGCCACTTTTGAATGGTTTAGGAAGTGACATAAATTCTCCAACCATTACTGACTGTGAGCGAGCTGCAAGATATGATGAGAACCAAGTGTGCCGTTTGCCGGTGATACCGTATGATTCCAGCTTCTTCAAGAGTTCTGTATGTGGTACTCTGTCAAAGGCTTTCGTCATGTCTAGGAGGATGATGGCTAGTGGTTGCTTGTTTGCAATCAGTTGAGTTACGTGATTGAGGAATTCAAATTGGCAGGTCTGACATGATTTGGACGGCAGAAATCCATGTTGTTGTCGATTGATGAGGTTACGAGTAAGCAGGAAGGTGAGCATGGTTTCTTTGACTATTCGTTCCATTATTCTTGAAGATATAGGCGTGCGGCTGATAGGGCGATAGTTTTCCATGTTCTGCTGACTGCCTTTTTGTGGTTGGGGATGACGATGGCATGTTTCCATGTGGTTGGATAAATCTCGTTAGTCATGGAAAGCGTGAATGGGTTGAGGAGTAGGGCTGGAATGTTTTTTGCCACCGAGTATCAGCAACGCAGAGGAAGATGTTGGGCGGAACCTGGGATACTAGTTGGTAAGCAATGACACGTAATACGTGTCAAATACGATAGTATAGAAGTCGGAGGAGACTGAACCCAACGTGTATTGTGCAGGCTACAAGAATAGGAAGCGAAGCAGACAGAGCGAAAAACGTGCAGCGTGGTTCTCACCAAAACGGTTTGTGACAACGGACGTGCAGTCAGTAAAAAATGGACGTTTCGAAGGTTAAAACAATCATAAAATCCAATGTTACAAGATACTGAAAGAGCATGTTTTCCGTTGCACTATAAAGACCATTGGGACCAGGATGTGATGAGCATTTGACTGAGCTGATTACTCGGGTGATAGAACGCATGTCAAATTCAATAGTGTCGAGTGAGTCATTGGTGCGCCTAGCTGGCAAAGCAGGCGCAGTTGCATTAGCGTCAGTGAAAGAATTGCAGAAGTATCCATTGAGGGTCTCACATATATTTGATGGATCGCTAATAATGGATGTGTCAGAAAGCCTGAGTGAGGCAACAGGCGTAGATTTTTGATTGCTTCTTTGTCGGAGTAGTTGCTTGGGTGACTTGGTTTTTTCGCTAGATTTGAGAGCGGCATCTTCTTCAGCAATCTTGGCTGATTCCTGCGCAGTTTGCCAGTTGGTTAGGATTTCACTCATGCGAACAATGATATGAAATTCCTTAGTTCTGGAGTATGGCTGTCGTATTTTTTCATCTTCCTAAGTACACCGTAGGCCTTTGCCAAATTCGCTGTCATCATTAAGCGGCTTATGGAGGTGAGTGGGGCGAGCACATCTAGTCAGCTGAAGAGATTTAGATATAGGACGTGTGCGGCTGCGTCTACATCGGTAGCTAAAAAGAAGTTGTCCCAGTCCGAAGATCGCACTAATATCTCAAAGCTGTCCCAGTTAACGTGGTTGAAGATTCAAAACTGTTTGACAGAAGAAGAAGTGGCGCAGTGTGGCGTATAAAGTGTAAATATGAGTTTGACCACCTTGTGGTCGCAGCCATTTATATTATCTAATATACCAGCAACTGCGTCAGAGACACCTTGCGTAAAGATTAAGTCAAGGGTGTTAGAAAGCCTGGTGTGATGGTGAACTTGTTGGGTCCAGTTATTTGCGTAGACGGTGTGAACGAAACTTCTGTACCTAGGTGGGGCAACCTGGTAGTTCCAGGGGATAAGTGGCATATTGAAATCGCCACCCACTATCTTCTGCCGTGGGGGCATTAGGAAGATTTCAGTGAAGAGCTGAGTGAGTTTATTAATCTTGTTGCTAGATGCGTGTGGAGGGAAAAATACGCAACCGATAAGGAGGTCAATTTGACCTCTTGTCGTCTGGATCCAGATGGAGTCTTCATAGTCACCTATAGATAACAGTTCGAAATCGGGTGCACCAAAATCATTCCGGACATAGATAAGGCAACCACCACCCCGCTGGTTGTCTCGTCCGTTACGGAATGCAGTGTAGCCAGGGATACGTAGTAGGCTGTCAGAGGCATTTGAGGGGTGCCACGTTTCTGTGATGAGAACCAGCTGTGGGTATGAGAGCAGGATAAATGGGCCAATGAGGTGCATCTTGTGTGTAATAGATCGCGCATTAATAAGCAGCATACTGTATGGTTCAACGAAAGGAGAGATGGAAGAGTTCGATTGTGTGAGGTAAGTTGCACAGTAGGGTGTACCGGGCGTAGGGTACATGAAATTGGTAAGAAATGGTGGAGAGGGTGATATAGGATTGTGATCAGGAAGTGATTGAGGAGGTAGCTGATGGTAGTCGACCTCTAATGAGGCTGTAGTAATAATATTGAGTGTAGAAGCTATTCGGAAGGCTGAAGCCAACCGTGGGGGTTAGTTGCAGTGAGCATATGAGTTGTTGGAGGTAATAGAGAGCTGGCGAGAACTCTTGGTGGAATGGGCGAGGTGGGTCGTGTCCTGCTGCATCCCATAGAAAAGGGGCCGTGGATGGCAAGGTCCGGTGGTAGTGCTCGTCATCCGGATGTATGTTTCGTTCAGGGGGACGTATGGCCAGGGACAGCGGGGTGGTGTTAATGGAGCAGTACGGATTTTCAGGAGGGCGTCCTCTTTGGGAGGGTGCTTTGTTCCCCACTGTTTCGAGAGTTTGTGGGGATTGATAACGGGGTTGTGCACTTGACCTTTGGATGCCATAGCGAATTTTGTAGGGCTGACTAGGCGATAGCGTACCAGGCGGATTGTTGGTTATCAGGGGAATCACTGCATTGATGCTGCGCGGGCTGTTCATAGTTTCATTTTGTTGTAGTGACTAGTAGAACGTCCTCGGTTTTTGAAAGCCATGGCATTTGTTATATTTCTGGGGCTTAATAGCATTGTTGGGCGTCTCGAGTAGGTAGGGCTTACGCAGTGATTGGGCCGAGTGGTTCGAAATCTGCGTGGGGCGGGGATTGGGCTAGGAAGGATTTCGATCTCACGCGATCCATTGGTACAAATGTTGTTTGGGGCTTATCAGCTGTCCGTTTGTGCCATGAGGACACTGCTTGGGTACGGTTCTCCTTGTTATGGTGATGCATCAGCGGGGAGTGCATCCCATTACGAGGCGTGCTGTGTTTCAGCGGTTGACCTTTGTTGGTAGTCGATCATGTTGCGAGGGTGGTTACGGCTTTGCAGGATGAAGAGGGGAGGGAGTTATTCATCGGGAGGTCTGCATTGATAGATACGGAATCTGTGTCACTCATGTCGGAGGCGTTATGCATTGACTCAGCTTCTTGTATCGTTAGCGGGGGCGAGTCTGGAACGTTAGTTGACTTTTTGTCTATTAGGTCTTTGGGGCTTGAGTCGGGATGTAATGCTGTCGTGGAAGCTTGACGCAGGGTGGTTAGGTCCAGATCCACGTTAGTGCTTGTAGTAGGGCAAGCAGTAGCTCTGACAACCGGCGATGAATTATGAGACTGTTGTCTTGCTTTGGTATTAGTAGCCGGTGGGAAAGCTCTTTGCAACGGCTTTAGATCGGGCTTGATAAGAATAGGCCCAATGTTTGCGTTTGTTCTTAAGGTAAATAGATTTGCTATGAAGTTTGTAGCCAGTTCTGGAGTTTTGAATGCGATAAGGATAGGGCAATTGCGACTGATCTTCGATTTTCTGAACCGCTTACTCACGCACATGTCAGGAGGGACGTTACACATGGACGCAAGTAGGCAGGTGACTTTCTCCAAAGGAAGTTTGTCACGAACGTTGAAGATGATCGAGTTTCGGGCACGGTGGGTGCGCTCGTTTATCTCAGTAGTCATGGAACTAAGAAGGGCGCAGGCATCTTTGAGCTCGTCAGCGTTGACATTTGTTTTTATTCCTGCTAGTTGGGCCAATGACATAAGTTTTGCTAGCACTGATTTGGCAACAGCCTGTAGTGGAATCGGACCCAAAGAGAAATAAAGATGAATAAATGATGAGCAGAAATGACAAGACTCACAGAAGGGTTTCGACGTGGGTTAAAAGTCCAACTACATAAAACTTCCTAGTGCTCTTGCGTCAGTCACTCCGATGGATTGCAACGACGACGATGGTGAAACCAGTTGAGACGGAACGTGATCTGTAAATGAATAGTGCTCTAGGTTAGAACGTAGTGACCGACAATGCCATAAAATCCGTGGCACAAGAACACAGAGAGAACACGTCGATTCGCCCGCGTGGTTCAAAAAGTGGGTTATTTATCAATCAAAACAAGTATACAAGGTTAATGTACAAGAATTGGTTGTAATAGGAAAGGAATGTACAATGAAAGATAAGTAAATTTACAGGCGCTACAGAACTCCCTCTAGAGCGTTGGAAAGAGAGAACACGCTGAATAGTATTATTGTGTGTAGTCGCGGAAACGCACAGGAGTTTTGTTGGCCCTACCAGAACGAGTATGTGTTGTAGGGGGTTGTGGTAAACAGGTGGAGTTTGTAGGCATAGTTGTCGTTGGATGCAAACGAGTACATTCGGTACGAGGATCAGTAGCAGTGGAGGATGAGTGTGAGAAAACCGGAGTGGAGCTGGAACAATTATCAAGGTAGGCAACTTTCGAACGATCGAAACTGACAGAATCAGGCCATGAAGATGATCGAAAGTTTTCTGCCGGCACGACAATGGGACGTATGGACGCGGCTTACCGGTGGAAATGTCACAATGTGTTTTCGAATCACAGTGAAGCAAGGGTAACTGGACGAACTTCAGTGCTTCGTTATTGCGAACAGATTCAAAATCAGTGTCAGTGATTTGCGCAGCAGCAATGTCCTCTAAGTGCATGGACGATGTCGACAGTTGGTGAATGTGGGTGCGGGATAACGCGTCAGCGACAATGTTGCCTGGCCCCTCGATGTAGTGGATGGCAGAGGTAAACTGCGAGATATAATCAAGATGCCCTGTCTCCCGAGGAGAATAGCGATCAGCTGGCGAGTTAAATGCGTAGACAAGTGGCTTATGGTCAGTTAGAACGATGAAGTGGCGTCCTTCGAGGATGTGGTGGAAATGCTTAATGGCGAGGTAAACGGCTAGAAGTTCACGGCCGAACGTGCTGTACCTGGTTTGAGCCGGCTGGAGCTTCCGTGAGAAGAAGGACAGCTGCTGGACTTTGTTGTCTATGACCTGTCGTAAAACGGCTCCGACGGCTGATTGCGACGCGTCGGTTTTAAGTACTAACCTGGTGCTGGCGTCTCTGTTCAAATGGCTCAGCGAAGTCGCGGTTGTTAGCGTTTGTTTGGCTATTTCGAAAGCAGCTAGAGCGTCGGGTGACAGCATTAGCTTTCTCGGGTTACGCTGTAATAAATCGGTAAGCGGTTTTAGGACATCGGAACACTTAGCGATAAAACGACATTAGTAGTTAATGATACCGAGGAGACGTCGGAGGCTCGTATGGACTGAGGCACAGGGTAGTCGGTGATGGCAGTGACCTTGTCCGGAAGTGGACGTATACCTGTGGAGTCGATGTGATGTCCAAGAAAATCGATGCTAGGCATGCCAAAAATGCACTTAGCAGGGTTGATCGTGACACCAAAATGAGCTAGACGTTGGAAAACCTGGTGTAAATGAGACAGATGTTCCTCTTCGGTTGCGCTGGCCACCAAAATATCGTCGATATAGGCGAAGACAAAATCAAGACCACGAAGCACTTGGTCAATAAATCGCTGAAAAGTCTGGGCAGCGTTTCGGAGACCAAACGGCATACGGAGAAACTCGTCAAGACCGAATGGCGTCGTGATTGCGGTCTTAGGTATGTCTTCTGAGGCCATCGGAATTTGGTAATACGCGCGGACTAGATCGATTTTAGAGAAAAGGCGTTTCCCGTATAAACTCATGGAAAAGTCATGGACTTGGGGAATTGGGTATTTGTCTGGAACAGTGGCGTTATTTAGAGAGCGATAGTCGCCGCATGGTCTCCAATCCCCTATGGATTTCTTTGAAACCATGTGAAGTGGGGATGACCATGGGCTATTCGATGGACGAATAATGCCTAAATTCATCATGTGTTGAAATTCAGCTTTGGCAATGGCGAGTTTGTCGGGAGCAAGACGTCGTGTCCTGGCGATGACAGGATTGATTTTAGTTTCGATGTGATGGCGGATTTCGTGTTTGGGCTGAAAGTCGTCGCTGCTCGGTTGATAAATAGACGGACACTTGCGCAGAAGAGTAGTAAACTTATAAATAAAATAAATAAATAAATAAATAAACTTTTATTCTCGACAATGCGAGGCACACCTGTACAGGCATGAGCCTGTTTAGCTAACATAGTGTGATCAAAATGTACAAAGAGTACATGTTTGGCATAACAGTGAATGTAAGTGTATGGGTGTATATATGTATTCAATTGTCTATGAATGTAGCTTGTATTTTTGAATGTGCCGCAGAATTTTTGACTGCTTGTTATCGTTAGGAATGTGAGAATAAGCGATTGACGTGCGTGGGTTGGATACCATTTTCCGGAGGTCCACGGGCCAGTGACTTTATTTTGTGGCGAGTCACATCCGCTACGTCATAGTGTTGATAAGCAGACATTTGTGGCTTTTTATAGGGAGAACGCTTGCCGGGCGAAAACCCACCACGTCCTGGAACACTGCCGCCGAACCATTTGCTGGAACGGGTTAAACCCGAACCACCCAGCTGGCACCACGAGGAGGTTGTTCGGCTAGCCAAACGAATGCCAATCGAGTCGATAGCGAGGACTTTGCCGGAGACAGTAAGTGAGTTGACGCTATCACGGAGATTCCTGTTTCCGAGATCAACGATGATGCCGAACTTCGTCAAGAAATCGATGCTAAGAATGGGCTTCTGAACGTCGGCGATTAAGAAAAGCCAAGGTAGTCGACATCGGAGTCCCAGATCTAGGGTTAACAGTTTCTGACCGTACGTCTGAATTTTTGTACCATTGGCCGCCTGGAGTGTGACATGCCCCGGAGAAAGTTGGCGTTTGTGTGTACCTACGGGTGTGACGCTAACTTCGGCACCCGTGTCGACGAGAAAACGGTAGCCGGTTGAGTTTTCAAACACGTGGGGAAGGCGACTATGGTGTTGGCCAGCCGCAGCTGTCGCCATTACTGGCTGGCCGGCGAGTTTCCCTGTTGGTCCCGTAAGCGAAAGGCTTTAGGGTGCAAACACCACGGTCTACAGTCCCGTGCAGCGTCCCCAAATCGTTTGTGAAAATAACAGAAACGATTCGGTTGGTCACGCTTGGAGGGTAGAGCACGCGTGTTACGGCCAGTTGATACACTTCGACGGCGGTTAAGAAGTTTGGTGATGACGGAAACTTGGGCAGTTAGCTGTTCAATCTGGTTCTTCAGCCTAGCCATTACAGATGTACTTTCAAACGCGTTAGTAGGCGGCGAGGCCTGATTAATGGAATGCCTGAAAAAGCATTCATGCACCTTGGCAGCTAGTTCAGCCAAATTATCAAGCGAAGTTTTATCACCTTGGACGGACAAAACCAGGACGGTGTTAGGCGGTAGACATTTAGTCCAAAGTTGGCGCAGGACTGAGTCATCAACTTTGTAGCTACCAACTACCGTTCTCATGTGTCGCAGTAACTGAGATGGGGAGCGGTCGCCAAGTTCAACACCAGAGAGGAGTTGCTTTAAGCAAGACTTGTCTGAAGCGGTCGTGCGTTTTAACACAGCAGCTTTAAGGGTATCGTAAAGAAATTCTGTTGGCATTGGGTCTAGGACGTCGATCACCTCAGTGGCAATATCCGTAGGGAGCTGAGTAGCCACATAGGAAAACATATCTCTTGTGTAGTAATCCTACGGAAACGGAAATATGCCTCAATTTGCGTGAACCAAACGCGAGGATTAGATGCACCAAAAGCAGGTAAATTAAAGGAAATGTGGTTTTCACAAGGAACCGTACTCGAACTACGTTGGGATTCCATAGTAGTCGTGCAAGAAAAATATTGGGAGTTCTGAGCTTACAAAAAAATGAAGTATTAAGAAAATATTCGAGGTCACCAATTATGTAGTGGACTCGGCTTGTTCATCTCTCCCTTTTCTCTGAGGTCGCGAACATCGGAGAGCTTCGGGATTGAACTGAGGTATTGCCTCCGTCTGGGATGGGACGAAATAACCAACAAGTACTTACCTGGACCATGGCCTCACTTCCACTCCAACTATTTGCACCCAACCACCGATGTCCAGTGAGGGTAGCTGGACACGAATTCTTCGCTCCCCGGCAAATATACATAATCAGAGATGACTTCATGTGGTTCTGCGAAGGATCAACACATCATATTCAATAAGAATGTTTAGTACCCGACCTACCAATGGACAGGACCCCGGAGCGCAATAGGTAACCAGTTATTGCATCAACCAGCGGAAAAAATGGGACGCAGCCTGACTGCGAATAACCGAGCAAACAGACTTTCAACAAGAAACCTAGCCAGTTACAATTTGCCATTCAATGGATTGGTGGCAGTGTTCCAGGACGTGGTGGGTTTTCGCCTGGCAAGCGTTCTCCCTACAAAAAGTCACAAATGTCCGTTTAACAACACTGCAACGTGGCGTATGTGACTCGCCACCGAATAAAGTCACAGCCCATAACTTTACACTGGCAGGTCAACTAGCGTCACAATTCTACATAGGATCGTTACACTGGGACTTCTACATCTGTATATACTGTTGTCGTTTCACATCCTAACATACGTTGCCTTTTTCCTTCCTTGTGTGCGGGCTGTTCCATTACCTTTCAATGGATCATTCAGGTTTCTCAATCTCTTATTAGCTGAGGTCCCGTACCTCATGACAGCCAACTTATTGTTTCGCATTTTCAACATTGTACAGTTCCAATCATGGATATATGAAAAGTTTTCTACGTTACTGTTACAGTTGCATTATAATGTTTGTACCGTTGTACATACCTAATCATGCCTCCATGTGCGTGCCGCGCATAGTCGAAAATAAAATATTTATTTATTTATAAATAAATAAAGGTAAATAAACGATGATCAGAAATGACAAGACTCACAGAAGGGTTTCGACGTGGGTTAAAAGTCCAACTACATAAAACTTCCTAGTGCTCTTGCGTCAGCCACTCCGATGGATTGCAACGTCGACGATGGTGAAACCAGTTGAGACAGAACGTGATCTGTAAATGAATAGTGCTCTAGGTTAGAACGTAGTGACTGACCATGCCATAAAATCCGTAGCACAAGAACACAGAGGGAACACGTTGATTTGCCCGCGTGGTTCAAAAAGTGCGTTATTTATCATTTAACACAAGTATACAAGGTTAATGTACAAGAATTGGTTGTAATAGGAAAGGAATGTACAATGAAAGATAAGTAAATTTACAGGCGCTACAAGCCAGTTCCTTTCCGAGAGCAACCATTTCCGTTGAGAGTGCACTGATTTTGTTAATTGCATCTTTCAATGGGTCTATAAGAAGTACACTGCACGGGCGCAGTTTATTCAGTTTGTCTTTTGCAGCAGGACTTTTGGTCGCCTTATGCGCCATTGCAGTGCATGAGGCAAAGCTGTGATAGACAGAAACTGCGGTACTCGAATGAGTGCTTCTACGTTTGCCCCGGAGTTTGGCTCGGGCGGCTTTACCTTTTATTCCATTTTTGTTAGTCATTATGGAATACCACGGCTTCATAATTCGTGTTCCAGGAACATGTTTTGCCGTATATAGGATCTAGAAAGCCTAGAGTATAGCACGTCTAAATATCCAGACAACGCGTCTAATTACTCTAAGAACTAGTTGCTATATGGCGGAATAAGCAACAAAAAGTCGAAAACGCACAGTTTCTAACTTCGCGTGGTCAAGGTCAAGGTCAAGTTCAAGTTGAAAATGTCCATCAATCAAAGCAATTCCTACTCTTGTCCCGATGACAGCCGAGGGTTACTTGCGTTTAAGCAGGGGTTTCCAAAATGAAATTTTGACTGTGTATCATTCAGGACCTTCTAATGACATACCTTCCCTCCTTCATAAGCGCGGAGAACAGGGCCATGCAATCATACGATTTGTATCTACATGCATGCGTTAAGGTAATGGATCAATATTAACTTACCGCTTGCCAGCAGGTCCTGAACGTTTACAATGCACGCAACGGTACAGGATGTAACCGTAACCAACTCCATCCGGCAAGTGCATTCCACTTCCACGCTTCTATGCTGCGGCGGACACCGATGTAACTCGGAAAAAGCAAGTAGCGGTTTCCATTTGAAAACGTCCCAAATGCTCCTCCAAGTCTTCCACACTGTCATACTTCGCCGCAGCAAAAGATATGAACAGCTCTCCGTCATCAACCATCATAGCAGCAGCTGCACCGCCAACTATGGCCACCGGAATAATAAAACGAAGGTCATACATACGCACCCTTGTCCTCAACCCTTTATATTGCATCACAATTCACTACATTAACCAATTTCATGAACAATTTTCAGCTATTGCACACTTATCCCCCTTTACAACGTGGCTAGGTTACACCGTTGCTATGTACCATTTGTACCACCGAACTTCCTTAAGCAGCAGATTTTCCTCACAGTGCAATCAAACGGTCCCAGGATCTGGGAAGGGCTAATTTCCGCATTGGCGGGAAAGGGTTTCGCTTCCATCGTCCTCGGTAACATGCAAGACAGTTTGAGTGGCTGCAGAGTACATTATTAATGTTGGTGATATTAAGGTGTTGGAAATAGAATATAATGCTATATGGACTTGCTTCTTGAAAACGGTTATGATAAATTAAAGTGATGACTACAGGTGTAGTTGAAGTTCACGGCATAATCGAAAGCAGGCAAATGGTAAATACAAGTGGTGTGAACGGCTGTTTTATATAGCAAATAAGTGTATATTCAATTGTTTCATGTGTGTAAAGGTTATGCTTGCAGTAACTTACTTGCATGGATAAGGGGTATATACATAACTTGTCTGATTATTTTATTTTTGTATTCTTTGAAATCGCGATGAAGGAAAGCGAAAATTACAACCAATAAATCTTACCAACTACTATTTTTGTACATATTCAAGCACAAGGCGGGCTATACACATCTTATTCAAATCCAGTTATGAAAGCATCACCATTTAGCCTGGTGTACCGGAACACAAAGTCATTCCAGGCCAATTTTTCATGTCAAAAATTAGCCACTCCTCTGGTATCGTACCACCGCCAACAACATATCGGAGGGGAGGATTGGCAGCTCCGATTCAGAACAGAGCACTTGGCCATCAACCATAAGGTAGACCATTCCTGGAATGTGCTGTGGAGCAAATCATGTGTGGCATGTACTCTGTTCCGTCTTACGATGACAAATGTGTTGTCCACGTATCGTATCCACAGATTTGCGGTGATAGATGTCAGCGCAACGTGCTCCAATTTCTGCGTTACGGCTTCTGCAATGAGCCTCGAAATTGGGGAGCCCATGTTTGTTCCTCACAGCTGCTGGTACACTTGTCCATCAAAGCGGAAATAAGCAATCTTGCAGAGGTTCATAAGTTTCCAAAAATTTAAGGTCGTATGATTGTATTAGTGTATTGTGTAATGTGTGATGAGTGCGGTCGTTGGTTTCACCAATCATACTGTGGGTACGATGGAGATCCCCATCGTCCTCGAAGACGCTTTCAATGTCTGTTTTATATGGGCTGATGGGAAGCGTCAAAATGTTCCTTATCAGAGGCAGATGGACCGGAACGATAGGAAACTCCCTTGGGTGTTCCTTCTTGAGCGAATCGTTGAGCCAGGAAATGATAATGTGCTAGTTCTTGATAGGTCCAAAACAAAACACCCAAAACTCCCTGAGCAACAAATTACTGCCCACGTTCCCTGCACTAGCAGTCCGCGTTGTGTAGGTTACGTGAAGTAAGAAAGAAGTAGAAAGTAAATAGAAGATAAAGGGGAATGAAAGTCATTAAAATGAAGGATAACACCAAAGAGTGAAGATAATGACAGAATAAGAACTAAAAGTTTGAAGATGGATATGGTCAGGAGAAGGGAAAGGTTCCGTGTTGCCACCCAAGAGCGTCTAACTGATGCTCGAAACCCTTAACCATAGTTTCACTGACTACGCTTTCTCGAAGCGAGTTCTTGCGCTCAATACCTCTACGCGATAACCGAGTTTCCGCCCTGATCCGGTCAGAACGCGGCTTATGTAGCTTCATGGGATGACCGCGAAGACAAGGCAACCTAACTGGGCTAAATAGCCAGCTCAAGTCCGGTCCAACCTTCCCTGTTAAAATGCGGTAAGTAAGGATTAGGTGTCCTCGAAGCCGTCGGTATTGCATTGAATACATACCCAAGCTAAGTAGACGCCGCGGGTTACGATTGCCCCCGTAACCCCTCGACCAATTTAGTACCTACTCTCAAAACACTCTCGAGCTCCATTTTGTCCCGAACAAGGTAGTCCGGGCAAGCCTGGACGCAGTATTCTAGATGGGGCCGGACGAAAGCTGAGAACAGCTTCACAAATATGTCGGCAGTTAAGACCCCGAAAGAACGGCGTATTAACCACAACATTCTGAAACCCCTACTAGCGGCCTTCTTCCAGTTGGCACCAGAATGCAAAGACGAGGAATGAACGACACCTAGGTCTACCTGGTTGGAGACAAGGGGGAGTTCGACCCCACCGAGTACGTAGCTCGAAGGCGGGGAAGTTGCTCCTATACGAAGGACGGAACACTTGGCCTGATTTATGGGCAGCAGCCACAAAGTAGACCAGTCCCGGGGTCTGTCCAGTGCATGCTGTATGGCCTCAGAACCCCCAGGAACATTCACAAGATTCCATAGCTTAAGGTCATCAGCAAACAATAGGGAAGATACCCCAAGCTCTCCAGGGAGATCGTTTACGTAGATGGAAAACAGCATCGGTCCAAGGACCGAGCCCTGTGGGACACCGCTAAGGACCGCTTGCCTAAAGGATAAGCTGCGACACACGTACACACTGCTCTCTCCCCTGCAAGAACGCAGATACCCAGTGAAGGGCGCGGCCAGATACGCCGTAGGACCTCCGCTTTTGTGACAGCCTCAAGTGGGGTACCTTATCAAATGCTTTCGAGAAGTCTACGAAAAGCACATCTACTACGTGGCCATTGTTCATTGCCACGGCCCAAGCTTCACGAGCAACCAACAAATTCGTCAAACACGAAAACCCCTTCCGGAATCCATGTTCACTACTGAGTAGATTAAATCTATTTAGGTGACATTCCAACGAATCTATCACCAGCTTTTCAAGCAGTTTGACCACGACGCTAGTCAGTCTAGCTGGCCTATATTTGGCTGACAGACTCCTGTCGCCATTTTTGAAGATAGGACAGATGACAGCCTCCTTCCATTCGGAAGGTAATGTACAGCTATCAAGTGAGTTCTGAAACACCATCGTCAGCGGTCCACTTAGTTCCCCCGCGAACTCATGCAGAAGCTTCGGGTGAATTGAATCAGATTCAGCTGCTTTGGAAGGGTTCAGTTCTTGCAGCAGTTTAAGGACTTGCGTTTCAACCATAGTAAACTCAACTAAATAAGAACCCTCAGGTACTCTGGGGACAAGTACAAGGCTAGTCAACGCGGCCTCACGTACAAAAGCCCCTGCATACTGTTCCCCAAGTACACGAGCCTTATCTGAGTCCGCACACGCACGAGTTTCATCGACCTGCATCAAAGTTGGGATTACCGAAGTTGAACCATAGCGTCTCTTAACATAAGCGAAGAACATCGGATTTTCCGAAGCTCCATCAGCCAATTCCTTTCCATGGTACGTCCCGTCTGCGCTATTTTCATAGGTGCTCTTCGTAGAATTATGCAGGTGCCTTTTCGAATTGTGAGTTCACATGCCGGCTTATGAAACAAACATCAGTAACTGTTTGTTATTTCGGACGATGTCGTTCCTTGAAGATGAGACGGCTGCATCCTGCGTTATATTGCTGTTCAGTTAATGGCTTTTACCAACGGGTAACATGTGCAACGAGGCGTGGATGAAGTTGCGCGTTACCGGGTAAACGCTTTGATGCAACTGTGACACGTATCACCATATCGTTTCCCTCATAGGACAGCATATATGCTGCCCACCATTAAATGGTGGGCTTGTTCTCCCTCGCCTTCCTTCCGACATGTATATCAGCGACCGTAGGTACGCAATAGTGCGTTACTTTTAGACCTCCTTTATTCACAGTATTTAGCACATATATTATCAGCTTCATGTGTGTTACAACTAGATATGAATGCACACGAGTCCATGTGGAGCTTTCCGCTTGGGAAACCTCGCTCCGTGAATCCGCAGCATGTCAGAGCATGCATGCCTTGCAAATTACTACTAGCAAATGCTTCGTTGTGCCGTTAAGCATATCCACCAGTAGACATTGCAAATCAACTATCATATTGCTTGCGAATGCGAAACACTACGACAGAAACGTTTTCGCTGTACCTACGTTCGGAGTATGCGCACGGGGAGGATTTCGGCTGTCTAGGAACTCGTTACACTTCACCATTGCCTTTTGGGTAATAACCTGTGGTATGGACGCTGCTGCAGACTAAAAGTATCGTTAGGTATACAACGGGGAAGAATCAAACGGAACACAACCGTCAATTGCGATGGATGATGGGCATCCGGAGTATGATGCAGACCAGTCTAAGCCGTCTCGGATAATATGCTCCTCCGTGCGGTGTTACGACAATGTCTTCCTGCCATCTACGGAATCGGTGTTCATGGAGGAAGACCTGGGGGCGGTGTACTACTCTAATGGAAGACGGACTTCAAGGTTCATCTGGTTTATTGAGTAGTAGAGAGCAGGAGGGACATCCTTTGTCAGCCCCATCGCTTCGCGATCATTGCTGGGATGCTCGCGTCATTGCACAACGGAAACTCCGGAGAGGGCCGTAACACTCGTAGCTAAAGCAACACGATTCCAACACACTCAGTATGTGAGAATCAATTAGTCGTTTGAAACAATCCTCCGTCTGCGCATCAACGACCGGTCCCGGATCCAGTCATTCACAACGCGAGTTGCTAGGGCAAGAATGGACCGCACATTGAGCCTCCTTGGTTTGGACAGTTTCTATGAATGCGATAAAAAGTGCAACGTTTCTTGGAAGAAGTTTCAAGAATCAGGCGAATATTCCCGTTGGTTGCAGTATAAGAAATGTCGCACTGCAGCAATAAAATGCAGCGACAAGCGAAGTGTTGCCATGAAGTCAGACTGGCCCAAAATGCAAAAGCAAATCCGAAGATGTATTATAGTTATGTTCAGTTCGAACCATCTTTAAGGCAAGGAGTTGGTAATTTACTGGCCGATGACGGCAGTCACACCACAGAGGATGTAGCCAAAGCAGAGGTGCTTCTGCGCGTTTTTCAAAACGTGCATCGTACGGACGTTGGGTTTTCTATACCCCCACTTTCATGTTGTCAAGATAATAGTACAATGCTGGGTACTCCGCTTACCGCAGCGGAGGTTTATTGGGTAGCGGCTGGCTTAGACCCATATACCTCAGCTTGACCTGAAGATGTGCATCCTCCCATTGTCACATCGCTGGCTGACATATCCCAATACCCTCTCTTGGAGATTTTCACTATATGTCACTAAGTGAAGGTAGGCTCCCACAGGACTGGAAGAAGGCAACTATTGCAGCCATACATAAACGAGGTTCCAAAAGCTTGCTTGCTAATTACAGACCTTCAAGTCTAACCAGCGTTTTACTCAAATGTTTGGAAAAGCTTATTCGAAAACGAATATGTGAGTACTTAGTTGATCACAACTTAATTGGAGCCGAGCAGCATGGTTTTGTTAAGAAAAAATCGTGCCTTACTAATCTTTTGTTTCGTAGATGAAATAACTAGCTGTCTTGATGATGCAATCTCAGTTGACATATGTTACTTCGACTTTAGCGTGGTCTTTGACTCGGTTAACCACCGATTCTTGCTTGTGTAGAACTAGTTAATACTAGTCTGAGACGGTGCGCGAAAGTAAGCGCGGATATCAGAAGGCAATGGGGAGTCGGACACAGCGGATTGTATTCGATGGGCTACAATAAGAAGCGGATGGATGACGCGAGGCGAGAGCGAACACGTGAGCGCGGGAACTTACAAGGTGGTCGAGTGACGAGCCGGTTGTAAGATTAAAACAAGAAGGAGTAATGTACAATCGGTCAACAATTAAATTGTACATGAAAGATAAGAGTTATCTTTTTGGGCGCTACAGAGCTCCCCCTCTAGAAGGCTGAACATAGAAAGCCTTCGAAATCGAAAAGGAATGTTGAAACGAGGTTCGTAAGGCAAACTCGTGCCTAGTAAAAATGAGCGTGCGTTCGTGTAAATGGGGGTTCGTAGGAAGTCGGAGTCCGCTGTGCCGTTTATAATTTGTTATTTATTGAATGCAGGGCAGGGTTCATTTCTGCAAGCCGTTGGAGCGGGCTTGTCGGACTTCAAAAATCTGGCTAGCCCAGAAAAAGGCCGACAGGACCTCAAACTCCGCCGCTGCCAAACGGTGCGCTTGGGAGAGGTTTCTCCCCCGCCGCACACCGCACCGGGCCAAAACGACCCTCGTCCCACTTAGAAACGACCATGGTCCCACGGAGAAACGATCCTCGTCCCGCGAAGAAGCGACCTTCGTTCCGCGAATCGACACTCGTCCCGCGAAGAAGCGACATTCGTTACGCGAAGAAGCGACACTCGTCAAGCGAAGAAGCGGCCTTCGTCCCGCGGAGAAATGACCAGCGTACCCGTCAGGGTCCTCGAAAAGATTCCTCGTGTGGTCCAGTCGATCGAAGGGGAGGGTTGTGGCATGTAGAGATGATAAAATAGAAAAACACGGGCAGAAAACGCCAAAAAGAACAAACGAATGATCTGCGAGTTTAATTTTTTGGTTTTTGAATATTTTGAAAAGGTTTTTGAAAAAGGTTTTTCGGAGGTTTTTGATAGTTTTGTTTGTTTTCAAAACGTTAAGTGACCAAAAATGGGGCAAATATATTCAATATCTACAAAGCTTAAAATATTTACACTGTACATATTCGGAGAAACGAACGGGCTTACGCACCTCCCGACCACGGCGATTGGTCGTGGGAGGCGGCGGGCTAGATTCGGGAGATATCGGGACGGCTTGTAGACCAAGATTGTGGTCTGGTTGAACTGCACTAGAATGCTGTAAGCTGGTGCGGTGAGTTGTGACGTCGCACGAATCACTGCTATACGAAGTAGGCGAGGGGTTTTCTTCCATAAAGGTGGGTTTCAGACGGTCGATGGTGACGACTTCGTGTGGACCACCGCGGTCAATAGTGTACGCCTTACTCGCACGATGTAGCACCTTGAAAGGTCCTATGTACGGCGACTGAAGAGGCTGTCGAACACCGTCTGCGCGAAGAAGGACGTGTGCACAAGTAGACAGATTCTCGGGTACGTACACTGGTATCTTGTAGTGCAACAGAAGACATGCTCTTTCAGTATCTTGTAACATTGGATTTTATGGTTGTTTTAACCTTCGAAACGTCCATTTGTTTAACTGACTGCACATCCGTTGACAAAAACCGTTTTGGTGAGTACCTCGCTGCACGTTTCTCGCTCTGTCTGATTCGCTTCCTATTCTTGTAGCCTGCACAATATACGTTGGGTTCAGTTGCCTCCGACTTCTA
>CALYDF020004042.1:0-22829 GCA_944474145.2 Dicrocoelium dendriticum
AATATATCGTTCATATACAGCCGAGGAAAGAAGAGACGCAATAAAGCTTCGAAGTGCGCCGCGCTCAAATTACCCAAGGTGCATCGGACACATGACCAGGCGTATGCCTAAAATGATAGCGAAACGCTGTCGCGCTTCTCTACAAAATAGCACGGTTAAGAACGTCCACACGCTATCCTCAAGCATCTGATTACTAGTGGCATCACATTCGGATGGAAGACGGATTCAGGTTGGTCCGAACTGTGTGGAGACGCGTTCCCCAATGACTCAGCAAATGCCTACTTCCCACTGTCGAAGCAATGGCGATTAGGCTATTAAAACCTGAGTTATGCATGCAAAGGACGCTAATACTAGCTCTCAGTTTGCCTTGGCCGTTACTAAGATTCTGTACATATGTGTGCGAACCTCCAGGCTAAATGTGAGTTTCGTTCCACATCAGTCTCTATATACTTACCTTCGCGCTTCCTCTATTTTATTCACTTCATTGGCATAATTATCTATTGGCTTCGCTACTTAAATTGCCATCTCACCACTATCATTCGAGCTCCGGTTATCTTCCTTGTTTGCTAAATATTTTTTATAATTACAAATGCCTGACGAGATGTATCGGGAAAAGATATCTCTTCGCAATCCTCTTGCTAAAATCTCTTAGTTGTTGCAAGTCCTGTTTGAAATGATAGGAGAATTTTTACCTCGGAACTTCGGCCTCCTTCTAATCTTTTAACCTTTCCTAAGTTTACCGAACTGCCATGAGTGACTGATCTACAAGATGGATGCTGTTTCACTACTACGATAGGGCGGCGTCATTTGTGAAACCCATTAGACCCAGTGAGTTTGATACCACGATACTGGAAATCCCTTGAGATTCGTTTAGTCTGACCAAGGATCGTCGGCAACGCTCAACTCCTTTACATCTTTGAGAAATTTGGCTAAAGATAGCTTATCCTTCAGCCCAATGCTTATTCTACTTGCGCAAGATTAACGGTAGCGGACCGCCATGACCAAATTCTTGGTGTGATATAGCACCTTTTATGTCAAATTACAATGCGAAATAAGTGTAAGGTGTGATTACCTCTCTTACGCTTTAATTCTTATGTATCAGATTTAGCTATTAGCCACCACTTTGACCCATTATTGCTGCCAGTTTTAGACCGCATCACTCCACTTGCTTCTCAAGTTCTGCTGCTTAAGTGACGTACCAAATATTTGGTATTCATATCCTTCTAACACTCCTGTAAGTTCTGCTAGCATACTACTGTTATCAGCAACAAGAAGTGTGCCAACATTCCAGGTAATTAATTCACTTTCTGTCGGTATCGCCTGTTAGCTCGGTAGATAGCTCTAATTGTAGGGTACCTCTGCACCGTCAAGCAAGCCTTTTCTGATTTAACCGTTTATGTCGCAGTTCTGTGGTGATCCGTTATGAAGAAATCATCTGATCCGAAAGTTGAGCTTACAGATTGCTGCAAAGGTATATCATTAGTACACCCATATTTTATTTTGGACAGAACTCCTAGGGAACAATTTTGATATTTTCCAAAATGTACCTTATGCACAAAAGAGATTCATGCCTGCAAACAAAACACCCCGTTCATTTCTCTGCACTTGGTAGGTTTAGATTATCCCAGATTGAACTCACAGTGTGACATTTAGACCAACTATTTGCTCGTCTTCTTTGTTTATCAATATTTAATCAACCTGTTTTCTAAACATAATAAATTGCTATATTACGTTTATAACAAATTTTGCTTTCATTAGGGTTCGTCTGTTACTTAGCATTCTGACGTAGTTATCGAAATTGTTATACTGGTAATATAAGCAAAGCGTTATCAAATGCATTTGCTAACAGCAAATATTAAGTACATTAGTAGTGGAAGCCGGAAGCGTCTTTCTAGGTTATCGCACAGAGGTCCTCGAATTTGATCGGGCTTTCGACAGCGATGTAAGCCAATGCGTTACGGATGGTAGCAAGAAATCACTAGGACAAATCGCTGTTAAATGTATTCACTATATTTGACGAAATTACTGAGTAAAACAACACAGTCCATTGACAAAATCAGCTTGATAAACATGACTGCGAAATGCAGTGTCATCTTCGAAGAGGCACAAGGGTTCTTAACCCGCTTTAATTGTCCCTAACCAAGTGTTAATTAATTAGCAGGATTTTAAGCTACGATTAATTTGGCATCATTTTCAGGAGGCACTCAATTATCATAAACTGCTTAGACTTTATGGTTACTAAGGTAACCGTATTTACTTTTACACTACTGTTATTTTCCTTGTCTATGTTGAAAACAACTACTCCTTGAGTTCACTGATGTGGCATCAGTTTTCAGAGAAAATCAGAGTACTCATTTTTCTCGTCCCCAACTTATTTTGATTTAGAACGGTGGTGAGAAAAGCAATTGTATCGTTCTAAACCAAGTGTCTCATGGGTCATGCCAGGTCACTTGTGTGGCAGCAGTGTCGACCACAGACTTTCAGCTGATGATCTTGGAAAACTCAGCACTAGAGATGAACTACAAGATGTAGGTCGGTCTAGAGAGTGAACTGAAACTGCTGTTGTCGTGTCTGCTGTAGCCTGTGGTCTCAGAGCAACGGATTAACTCTAATGGTACTTTTGCTAGTAGAACCTTCCTTTCTGTTTCGTTGAGTGCAATTTGGTTTAAAAACAGACAAATTCAACTGGGATGCGCGGTTTAAAGAACATTTTACCCATAGCGCGTTAACATTTTTAGTATGTGGCTAAGGCTGAATACAGGTGAAATGTCGTCTTTATTATCGGGATAAGCAAAGCGATACAACCTAACCCAGCTCTTCAACAACGTAGCATAATTAGCTGAACTAAATGACAACGGACGGTGCTTCACACCTTGATAATTAGCGGGTACTAAACTGTTCAGCGATTAAAAAGATCATGACATATTCCTTACGATTTCCATTACACAGTAGATTACACTTCAGGGATCAGTATGAGGTACGTAAGATATGCGATTCCTTTTAAACTATTTCGACAGTAGGGCTGGTTGGTGAAATTTATTTTGTGCAAAATGCCATACATTGGCCTCACATAGCGGTTACTTTCTTTAGCTGATTTGGAAGTAGTTTCATTAAGCTTGCCGGTATTCCGCTGGTTGCTTACTAAACATTTACAGATTGAGTGATCACCGCCGCAGACGCGTAAGTGGATTCCAGCTAAACCAACAGTGGAATTGAAAGCGGCAACTTCGTAGCCAGCAGCCGATGCATTTTGGCTAAAAATAGCCAGTATGATACCAGCATTAAACAAAAAATGTGGTTTTAGCTTTCAACAATATTTGGTCCAATAGCTCAGGTATCAGTAAATCTATTGGGAGGAGGATTTTGGCTTAAATGGGATTCCTGTTAAGCCCATCATATAGTGCTCATGATTATTTTAGGACACGAAATTGCTTGTGCCAAATATGAGATATTTAAAGAATATTCGTAGATGACACCCATGAAAATACAAGAACACAACGTTGCGAAGAGTACTCTTTTCGATAAATCTCCTCAGGCATTTACAATTATAAAATGGAAAAGCACAAAACAAACGGCTGATGAAGCCAAAATGGTGGGAATAGTGGAATCACGACAAACAGAAACTCAAAAATTATTGATCAATAAAATCCTTTAACAACACATGTGACAAAGCACGTGTTAGTTGATCGGTGGGATGCCGAATGCATCATCCGACCACTGTAGGCGCCTGGAGTGGTAAAAATTAGCTAGCTAACTAGGGCAAGGGTAGAAGAAGCCCTTGCAGCAAGGCCTTCTGTTTACATAATTCCGGTTGCAATATTCTAATCGCAATCGCTTCGGCCGTCCGTAAGATTTGCTTTCTAAGCCCTTTAGTGTACCGTGGTTTTACTACATAAAGTACTTGGAAGGCATCAGTGGTCCTAATTCCGTGTCCGCTTTCCACCAGATGTTCCAGGATGGAACTGTTGGGGCGACTGACGATGCCTTTCCGCAAAGCCGCTGGGCAGTGCTCCGCAATGCGTTTAGACAGACGCCTGGTTGTGTGTCCCACGTACCTCGCACCACAGGCGCAGGTAAACTGATATAAAATGTAAGATTGGGACTGAAACGGAAGTCCATCTTTAATGCGTTGGGCTATAAAGGGGGTCGTTTCCGCAAGGACGTGTGGGCATGCGGCTGGGAAGGTTCTAGCCACTGCAGTGGAAATCTTTCTGGTCAGTTCCCTTTAAAGGCGATGTTGCCTTTGATTGGTTGACCAGAAGGTTTTCCACTGCAGTGGCTAGAACCTTCCCAGCCGCATGCTTCCACGTCCTTGCGGAAACGGCCCACTTTATAGCCCAACGCATTAAAGATAGACTTCCGATTCAGTCCCAATCTTACATTTTATATCAGTTTACCTGCGCCTGTGGTGCGAGGTACGTGGGACACACAACCAGGCGTCTGTCTAAACGCATTGCGGAGCACTGCCCAGCGGCTTTGCGGAAAGGCATCGTCAGTCGCCCCAACAGTTCCATCCTGGAACATCTGGTGGAAAGCGGACACGGAATTAGGACCACTGATGCCTTCCAAGTACTTTATGTAGTAAAACCACGGTACACTAAAGGGCTTAGAAAGCAAATCTTACGGTCGGCCGAAGCGATTGCGATTAGAATATTGCAACCGGAATTATGTAAACAGAAGGCCTTGCTGCAAGGGCTTCTTCTACCCTTGCACTAGTTAGCTAGCTAATTTTTACCACTCCAGGCGCCTACAGTAGTCGGATGATGCATTCGGCATCCCACCGATCAACTAACACGTGCTTTGTCACATGTGTTGTTAAAGGATTTTATTGATCAATACTTTTGAGTTTCTGTTTGTCGTGATTCCACTATTCCCACCATTTTGGCTTCATCAGCCGTTTGCTTTGTGCTTTTCCATTTTATAATTGTAAATGCCTGAGGAGATTTATCGAAAAGTGTACTCTTCGCAACGTTGTGTTGTTTTAACGAATAGTAGCTTTTCAGTCAACGTATGATTGTTACAGCCAGTTTATATATATCTTCTGTGCCCTATGCTGAGGCTGATGTTGCATTCATGATGCTTCTTCACCACAGTTAGACTAAACCAACTTACACTTAAACCAGGTCTTTTTAATTTGGATAAAATGCATTCCACTTTAGTTGGTTTGTTCTGACTACCAGACTATCTTCTCCGAATTTGCACACTTCTCTCATGCTAATTGTAGTAACGAGTTATTTTTCCAACGGTAAATTTTTAATAAGTTTCGGACATTTTGTAATTATCGCGGAATGGATTATAATCAATTTACTCTATATGCTAATTTAGCGAGTATTTATTCGTCATGTACTTGCACTTTATTTGATTTTTTAATTTGATTTCAAAATTTAGCATGAGAGAACTTTTTAACATCAAATGTGTGGCTGCGCTTCATATGCATGTTGACAAGATGCCTACCTGTCCATTACCCACTACCTCGTCCATACTGGTTCCAGGAGACAGTTGGTAGTTTCTGAAGAGGGCGGCGTGCACGGTCCTTGTGGGTGTGCTAGGCTCGAAGAGAGGCTCCATGCACTCAGTGTAGAGTGGACTACGGTCCAGTCACCGCCTTGTGTGCGCTTGATTCACCAAATACAGCGTGCTTGTGTTTGCCTGTGAAGGGGGTGGGATGGCTACGTTGATGGAACGTGGCTCCCATCCCCATGCCTCCCGGTCTTATTCCTTCGGGTCTACACTGGAAATGGGGTGTGTGGGTGGAACTGTGGGTAGTGCAGTGCAAACTGTCCATGGTCCCTCTGTATGCGCAGGCGTACTGTGGCTGGCCACAGTGACAGGAGATTGCGAAACCTGATGCAGCCAACCATATATATCTTCTGGTGTCCTTGTATTTAGCCTTAATGTAAAGAAACGAAACGCCGCAGAGCAGCAATAATATTTCCAATCGTCCTAATTTTTATTAAGTGCTCGAATAATAGCACTTTGCAATACTAAGCAAATACCGTAGGCAACTGATATAATGACATTACGATGGATAATTTTTGGATGACAACAAACACAGCTTATTTATTCTTTGTGAGAACATCTGTTACGAATGCACAGTTTGACAACAACTTTTCTTCAAATCAGTTAAACTATTGAGTTTAAAAGGGATAGATCTTAATCTTGTGTAATCTCTCCATCTTTTTAATAAAACTTTGATAAAATAGAAATGTTTAATTACATTTGGAGAAACGTTGGCTGACGTTGTTTATATTTTCTTGCAACACGGTTAAATCCATAGTAGTTGGTGTGAGACTGATGTTTAGCGAGAAGCCTAGGCTGATTAAACGGCTCTGTCCTGCCACTATTATCGGTGACAGCATATTTAGTTAAAAATAGAATATCATAATGTTATTACAACACCGTATAAAAACGAATATCTGGTAGATGTTTGGTCGCAGCATAAGTCGTGGTATTGCATGTTCAGAGCTTTATGTTGCGTAAGCTTGCTTTAAACAAGTGATAGCTTAGCTAGCATTACAGAGCTACAGAGCGTTTAGAACCTGCTTAATTCCAGGATATTTGGTATGTTTTAGTCGAATGCTACAAGAAAAAAACGAGGCAAAATATGTTGCACTGTATCCAAACAGTGTCGCAATTCGATTCTTTTCAGGGTTCCCATTTTCTTTCTCAAAATCCGTTTCCACGAAGAAATGATGCATCATGTGGACTAAAAACTGTGTCCAGTTACTGATAATAGTTTGCAATCTTCTACAGCAGTAAGTATGATGTTAATATTAAGGAAGTAAAACAAAGCGCGTTTGCATAAGGAACATTGTTTGAGATGAAATATCTGCAAAAGGCATTGGTCACAGTGCTATGATATGTCACTCAGTCGCTACAGCGAATCGGGGAGAATTAAACATCTTAAAGGCTTTAGCACGTCCGTCTCTGATAATATGGGTTAAGATGGATGAGGACCTACAAGTACTGTTTCCTTGAAACTTAATCGCGATGAAATCTTATAGTTGACTGTCGTTACTCAAACTGTCGTTCGCTTACGAAAGCCCGATCTCTCGCTGGCAACGGTAAATACGAGAAATTAAGATGATGCAGCGACAACGGGTCTCACACCGGCTGCAAACATCTGTAGAGTTTTGACTTACTTCGAGGTGAAGAAACGTGATGGAATGAAAGATCAATACTTACTGGAACGCATCATCACATCCATAGATTCCGTTCAGCATTATGCGATTCATAACTGTGTAGACATTACTTATTATATGAAGGTTGGCAACTTTACAACGGCGATGAATGGAAGCAAGCTGGTACAAAGTTGTTGAGCTGTACGGACAAACTATTACACTGAAGAGTTCAAACCACTAGCGAAGCCCTGGGATATGCGTATAAATACAGCATTTGTGTTTTGAAAAATACCTTTTAAATACTATACTTTGGATAAGCTTAACTGCACTTAATATATCGAGCCAGGAGGAATATTACTTATATTTATATGTATATATATATATATTAGATAAACTAGTGTGTGATGCCATTTCATTGCAAAGGCAACGTAGCAGTATGCATTACAATTGCATAGCTTGAGACGAACATATATTTAAACGGCGACACTGAAGACCCGATGATCGGGCGGTTTTCGTCTGGAAGTATTTGGAGTGTAATCGTTGCATCTAGTTCGCGCTTCCCTATGGTGGCTGTAGCGACATGCAGGTTTCATTGGACCAGACTATGGTATTTTATTTCATTCTTGCAGGTTCCCGGCCGTCACCCAGGTGTAAGTGGCTCTGGCTGCTGGCATCCGGAGTTCATGGAGTCGGAACCTGCCATGGGTCTGAGGAATGCATACTACTGACGAGACCCAGAAGGCCAAAACAGCGCTGTCTTGCTTTCCATACGTCACAAAGCCTGCTGAATGAGAGTGGACTATGTTTGAGTAACAGAACTGCTTGCGAAGGTAAGTCGCATGGTGCTTTAGTCAGAGTGCTACAACCCATCCAGGGGAGCAACAGATGGCCATTTCGTTTAAATGGGACTTGCTCGTAGAGCACGTCCGCCGCGCGTCGCTGGATCAGAGGCCAAGGCATTACACCTACCTGTCAGCCAGTTAAGGAAATGAGCAACGAGCGCCTTCTAATGCTATGGGTACGACACGGTCGAAGGCAATTTTTCGACATTTTAATCCATTGGCTACAGTGTGACGTTACTGTCAGTATAATGTCGAAAACCTCCACCCTTGGATTTGGTAATAAGGCGGAGACTTCGGACAATAAACTATTAAATAAATAAATAACTCCTGGGCGATGCAATACACAATCCAACTAATTGATTTGATTAAAGGGTACCGTATGATTGCACAAAACCATGAATTGTTCACGTTTTATATAATGGATGCAAAAAGTATATTAAAGTAAGTGTCAGGTTTATGATATTAAAGAAATTGGAAAGCCTAGAATAATAAAAACACAGCGTTAAACAAATGTTCAGGTAAAGCAATACGGCCACCCATGGAACCGTCTATCTGGGACATGCTTTCATACAGGCTATTCCCCCGAAAGTTTTCGCTCGCACTTCCATACTATACCTGACCGCGTGCCAGTCTGGCAAAGTAGCATAAAACCCTCGCCTGTTTAACAAACATTTGTTCTTTTTAGTGCTGCTTTTATGCATGTGGCATAGGCGATGAGGCTGATGTTGCATTCTTGATGCTTCTTCACCGCAGATGGGCTAAAGCAACGTACACTTAAACTAGGTCTTTTTAAGCTGGCTACATTTCTCACCTGTTGATCGTATTTCCGAGCTTGGTTAAGAGATCGCATACGTTTCACTACCATGCGAGGTGGCATCTTCAGTGCGGTAATAGTCAGTGTATAACGCTGCTTATTGAATTGTCAGTCCGTCATCCACGGGCAGGTGACTTTTGAAGGTGACAATTTCGATTTGTGCCAAGTGATCTCTGCCCATTTGCTTCCACGGCTGAACCACGTCTTGCGATTCGCCGGAGATCTTGCTTTCTGAGTTGATGGTACACTGGATCGATGTCGATGCGTATGTTGCTCGAATTATTAGCAGAGTACCATGCTTCTAAGAACTCTCTTCCTTTCTGTGTTGTTGTTTGAGCTAAAATCACCATTATGTTCCAATTGAAGCTATGTCCCTCCTCATCCACATGCGCTGAGAAAAGAGGCGACGCATAATGCTTTTTACAAGCCCTCTGATGTTCTTGTATTCTTGTGGACAATTTCCTTCCTGTCTGCCCCACATAGTTCATTTCACAATCATTGCAATTTATTTTATACACGACGTTTCATTCCACTTTATTTGGTTTGTTCTGTCTACCTGAATAATCTTCCATTAACTGGCTACGTTGCTGCCGTTAATTGCGCTTATCTTCGGTACTTTTGTTGCGGCTGTAGCATTTTAGGTAACTTGTGGACATTTCTTACTTATCATGGATTTGTTGCTAACCAACTTATTTCATATGGTAAATTAGGGAAGAGTTATGCCACCGTATCTGTATGCATTACTGGATTTATTTTATTTCAGCTTGTCGTTTAAAGTGAATGGCTGTTGCTTGATATCCCCGGTGTGTCTGCGCTTGATGTGCATGTTGACAAGTTGCCTACCAGTCTATTATCCACTGCCTCGTGCATACTGGTTCCAGGAGACAGTTGGTCGTTGCTGGAGGGGACGGGGTGCACGGTCCTTGTGGCCGTGCTAGGCTCGAAGAGTGGTTCCATGCACTCAGTGTGGAGCGGACTACGGTCCAGCCACCGCCTTGTGTGCGCTTGATTCACCAAATACAGCGTGCTTGTGTTTGCCTGTGAAGGAGTGTGGGCTTGCTCCGTTGATGAAACGTGCCTCCCATCCGCATGCATCTCGGTCTTATTCCTTCGGCTTTACACTGGAAATGGGGTGTGTGGATGGAGCTGTGGGTGGTGCAGTGCAAACTGTCCATGGTCCCTCTGTATGCGCAGGCGTACTGTGGCTGGCCACAGTGACAGGAGATTGCGAAACCGGATGCCGCCAACCATGGGCGATGATGCCTCAGCGTGGTCCTTCATGCAGATTATTCAATTATGAGACTTATTTACGCCAGTAAGTTTGTGGAAATGTGCCTTTTCTAGGTATAGTCTTTTATAATCCGGAAGCTCTAATACATCACCTCAAGAGATCAGCCCAGTCGTGGCCAATAATGAAATAAGGAAGAAGGTAAAAGAAGAAAAGTTGAGTACAATGTGTATAATATCCTTAATGCCAGAAATAAACAGATCTGTTTTACATCAGCGTAACAGTGGATCGAGTCGATCATACGGTTGAATTGTGCGGCTTGACAGCCGAAGTTTGATAACTGCATGAGTTGCTCATAGGCAAAAAGTTAAATAGGGAATCCGTTATCGCCATCACTAAAATCCGGTATATGTTTCTGGACTGTTAACTCCAGAGAAGAAGGGGAAATAGCATTACAACAACAATGTAGCAGAGAATCGCTGAATAAATATTATAACTTAGTCAATTTGAAGGGAGGAGTACGGAGATAGTTCCGGGCCCCATGTCACTAAAGCATTATCTCTCGGTTTTAGATCAGATGACAGTTGGTAGAAAGTAAGTTTCCGTGGAGTAAAATCACATAGGAAGTTGCGATAAATAAGAGCATGAGAAGCTGTTGTAATAGCTCAATCTAGATGGTCAAGTTTGCTCCGGTGCAATTATTGAACGTTTTTCCAGTCAATTTTCTCCGGTATCATACATGATCCAGCCATTCTTCAGACAGCTTTTGGTGTCCAAATTGAATTTTAGGATCCATTTCGCGGTGTGTGTTGCCAGATAAATCTTTTACATTTTCTTGAACGTGCAAAAATCTTCAATACAGCTAAACTCTTTTGGCAACCTATTTCTTATGGATCCATACCTATGAATGTAGAAATTTATCCTTAGGCTGGTCCTGAATTTAGGTAAAGGTGTTATACATTCACTAGCTGGCAGTTCATAACTGGCGTTTTCCCGAAGGTGTAATTAATAGGTTAATCTTCAACCGATTATCAGGAAAAATGAAGGTGCGCACAGAACCAATAATTTAAATATCTGCTGGTTTGTTCGACATAAACACATCTGTAGACACAAGTTAAGAGGGAGATAAGTTCGTGCTGCAGCGCATCAGCCACAGAATTTGTATTTAAGAGCAAATGAAGTATGCCTCTTATAAAACACAATAATTGCAACCGATCGAGCAGCCATGAAATCAAAGAGGTTTGGGAACAATCGGTTGGTGCGCTTTGTTTGGCATGGTTTCCCTTTCGAAACAAATCCTTTGTCACGTCTTTTGAAGTCGTGTGCATTACCAATCCCATTGTATACTTGACGAAGTATTTGTGTCATAAGCGAAATGTTGCCCAACAAAGGCGCTAAGCAATCGTTCCCAAACCTCTCTGAACTCGTTTGAGTGAAATTCGCTAATCAAATCACCACACAGTTTAACATCAGCCAGCACCAATACCATTCAGCCGCAGTGGAGAATAATTCTGAAGTACTCGCTTTATGAAAGGTTTGCGGCGCGCAATCACAATGTGAATCATAATTCCCACTGAATTGCTCGTTGATGAATTTGGTCACTAGGGCGGTAGCCGAAGCAGATGTGAGTTTGGTGTTGCCCACCGGAAAACTGCAAGCAACGTGGTATTTCGACCTCATTTACCTCCATCAGCTGGATATGTCCTTCTTGCTGCTGCTACTGCTACTGCTGCCACTGCTGCTGCTACTGCTACTGCTGTCATTGCTGCCACTGCTGCTGCTGCTGATGTTCTGCTGCTGCTGCTATGTAATGTGACGGATCCAGTTACCACGACTCACCTCGCAAGCATAACGATAAATAACAAGATTAAACTATGATGGTTAAAGGCAAACAGTATGTATAGAAAATGGAAACAAGAAGGAAGCGCATTAAACTAACTAGAAGTAAACGAAAATTAGCAATGCTATACAGTACAGCAAATGTAGAAACTCCACTGAATGCGTGACTGCACCATGTCTGACACCGTCTCCAGCCATTTGTTTAGACCATCCGCAGACCTCCTAACAGCCTGACAATGTCTGTCAGTCTATTTCTCCAAATTTCTGTGCAGCATCGTGGACTGGCCACCTCGCGATTCCGACCAAGTTAGTGTGGATTATAAAGAACGTAGTGGAAGCCGACAAACGGGCATACGGAGGGCGTCGCTTTGCCAACACAAGCGACTCTGCTTTAGCAAATATTCAAGAGAGGCACCTGAATGCTTCTTACCAAAAACCAACTAGTTGACTTCACTATTGCTGTTCTGGTGTTACCACAAATGTGGGAAATACTCCGCAAGCCCGTGGACAAACACGGTCAAGCGTCTAATGTCTTCACTTCAAACAGGCCGGGTCTTTTGTGCATGCAATATGACCGGCTTTAACCCAGTCTTATACACCGTACCTTTCACTGCCAGGCTGATATTCCGCTATCTTCATAAATGCTTGAGTCGCTGAATGTCTACATGAGCGTGTTGCTACACCAAGTAATTTGCACCGTAATGTAACGGCCAATGGTCACATAGCTAACAAATTGGGTGAACCGATTCAACCCTTACAGTAACTGTTAAGAGATAGTCAAGATCGGAGGTATGTAGCTCTAATTCTTCAGCAGTACTTTGCGATTTGAAGATGTAGTACACATGCTAAAGCGTGCAGCGTTATGCGTTAGTCAAGCTAGTAGTGTTTGCACAGCCAATGTGTCAGACCCAAACCGATCTATGTCCTCCACATATTCCAGGTTTGTCAGTCGCCCAACTGGCAGAAATTTCACTGCGGAACTGTCTGAAATGATCGACTGGTCCTTGATGATTTTATTCATCAAGTTGAAGAGGAAAGGATACAAAAGCAACCCTATATATGTGTCATTTCGTAATGCTTGGCAGAAGGTAAGTTTATGGTCGACATAACCACAACCAGTGCGAAAGTCAGCCTGGATTTCAATAATTCGGTGCTTCCTTTCAGCAGAAAGTCGTCGGGGGATAATACTGTTTGGATTCAACGCGATCGGGGCTAAAGTCTGGATGATTTTGCACAAAGCACGCTGACTTTCTTGAAGAAGGACACAACAATTGACATTCTCCAGTCTAAAGGCACTTGTTCAATCTTCCAAATCGTGTTAAATTTTAAAGATAGTCAAGTCAGCAAACAGTCGCTCAAATCTTTCAGCAAAGATGAAGGTAATTTGCCTGGTCCAGAAGCTTTGTAACGTTTCAACACGTGGATCTCATGTTGAATCCATTCAAAATTGGTAGGCGTGACACATGCTTCCCATGTCATCTAAAGTGACTCGGCAAGCGACGTTGTTGCACCAGACCTACATAACTGCATATTATAATGTTCAGCCCAACGGGCTAGTCGACGAAGCTGAGATTAAATCAACTACCCATCTTTCTCAGAGATAGTCTCACTGACTGATGGTTTTCTCGACCCAACTTTTCGGATGCGCTGATATAGCCCATGGCTTGTCGCAGTGGCACTTGCTTCTTCCATTTCACGGGCCATTACCATTCCCCAAGGTTCGCGAACTATTCGAAGACTGCTGGCCAGAGGTAGCTTCAGGGAGTTACGGACATTCTTAAACTCAGTGGACTTCGGAACCTGGTTTCGTTCATTACTAAATTTGATTGATATCTAAGAGTTACCTTCAGTCTTACTAAGTCTTATGTTGGGTGCATAGCAGGCGTCAAAGGCATTTTCCTTGGCACATTTGAGGCGATCCAAATCAGCGTATGGCTATCAGCCTCATACATGATTGACAATTTGTAGATCAGTTCTTTATGATATTGCTGCTCTACAGACTGCGAGTTCAAGTTACTTGTAGTGGATGTAAGATTGGCGCCTCTTTGCATCAGGTAGGGTGAGAGTCAGGCGTGTGCCCACAAGAGCATGGTCGAGATCTAGATATATATTATAAATTGATCGATTCTCGGATGGATATGCGCCATTTGTAGATTCATAAAATATGGTCAGTTTGGGTCTAATGCATTGGGGAATTCCGTGGGTACGGGGTGAATCGGTGTGAAGGTGTGTTGGAAAGCCGTGCTTCTATAGTGATGGTTGTGGTCAGCGCGCAGTTGCAGGAATCGATCACTATTTCCGGTTCGGATTGGATGGACTCCGAAGCGGCTTCCCAGATTTTGTTCATAAGCTGAAGGACGACCCACGTGGGCATTCAAGTCACCAGCAACAGTCACGACGTCAGTATTCTTCGTCATGTGAAGGAGAGATGAAAGCCGCTGATCGAAATAGTTTTGGATAAATTCAGAACTGCAGTTAGAAGGGACGTAAACTATGGTAATGAAAAGGCACCTTATACGCATAAAATGCTTAGTAAACCCAACAGAGTTCCGAAGCCGAACCGCATAACTACGGCTGTTCACGGTATCCATTTGAGCAGATTTCCTTCAAAAGGCTTTCTGCGGGTAAAATGGACCTCACAACTAACTTGAGCCATTGACTCGGTAACACCAGAGACGCGAAGGGTGTAGGCATCGTCGTCTGATTAAGAATAAGGCACACGAATTTCCTAAATTATACTAGTGTTTTGAGGACACACTTAGCGTCAATACTAAGCAACTTGACTGTGAAAGTTGGTGCTGTTTATTGGCCAACCTGATCCAAACTGCGGACGCGGAACGAACTAATGTAATATGAAACATTAGGATTTCTGGAAGAGCTAAATATATATCGATGGCACCAAATGCAAGCTCAACAGCATTCTCCTGTTCAACAGATTGGAAAGTGTTGAGAGGTGGAGAGAGGAAAACAAAAAAGAGTGGAGTATTAACGACTAAAGAAGTGGGTGGATGTTACTCTCCGGCAACGCATTCCGAGAGAGGGGCTTTGTTCGAGCTGATCTGCCTGTAGCTTTTGACTCAACAGCATGACCCGCAAGCGAGATTCGTTTGCAAGACTCAACCCGGAGGTTTTGTCTCAATAACATAAGCCACAAGGTAGTAAAAACAAGTCCAGCTCGGGAATGTGGTTGCAGAGCCCGTTTGGTATCCACTCGAGGTCTAGCAGAAACGACCTTGGAAGATTTAGAAAAATGCAGGTGCCTTGCGACCGCACTACGTTACGCACCTACGACAACAGCCGGCCTTCTTGGGAGTTGGCTGTTTTGCACCTAATCCACCAAGGGTTGCCTCGCTTGAGACATGCGGTATCAAATTATTGAGCTCCGGAAAGTGCCCGCCCACGGTTAGCTATCACACGTGGCGCTAGTGCTATACACATAAAATCATTGAGCTTAGAACTATTAGACGTTTTTCTCTCTTGTAATTAGGTTTCGAAGGAAAACAGCCATCGACCACTTCCTAACCTCCGAAGAGGGCTTGATTGTATGACTGAGTTAGTCCGACTCCCTAACTATTAACTTGTCTTGTGTGAGTGTCTTTGACGGCACTTCGAAAGTGCCCACCAACGTATCGCAATGTGCCACGGGTGTGCGCAAGCCATCGCACCAGACGTAGGTATAGCCACGATGCCATGGATCAGTTGGATATAGAAAGCTTCGGACTAGGGACAATTGGAAAATTAACAGAGGCATCTACATGTTAGTATATCCAGTCAGGATGGACAAATGTTTTACGAGGTTGCTTTGTTCTCTCTCCTCTTCGAGATGGTATGCAGTTTATCCAGATTATTGGTATCTCCTTTTATGCCCTCAAAATACATGTAGTACAAGTGCTATTTCTTATCATGTATTTAACAGTCGTTCGATACTATGGTGGCATCAATATGCAGATTAGATGCAAAGTCTTCAGACAGCGGGTTCTGTTATATTCCACCATAATGTGAATAGCAATCGTGCCTTCTTCGTTTTCGTAGTCTGCGGCCGTTCCATTAAATTGACACTAAATATGACTGTACCATGACCTAGGTTAAATAAAATATTAGGGTGAAGAATATTCGAAGGAATACATTACATTTGCGTCTGGTGAATGCGGATGACACTTGTGTTTTTGCTCTCATAGTTTAACTATTTATCAGTAAAATGCTGATCGCTTTTACGGTCCCTATGTTGAAGAATATTATCCTCTGACACTGTCAATCTACCAGTTCTATTAGCATACGAATTATTTATTGGTATGTTATCAAGTGACTTAATAATTGCTCATCTGCGCTGTTGCAAGCGTGATAGCTAGAAGCGCGACCCCTGTAATTAATGGAGCATACCTGTCCAGGTTTTCCTAGTGCGAATCAAGAATTATTGCTATTTAATTAGTTACTTGATGCCATACGTAGGCATTCAGGGCGTAGTTGGGGGAGTTTTACTGTGTTGAACAAGAGTCGTCGCAGATGGACTCAGCCAGACAGACATCACATCCATGAAAGCGCTAGGCGGCCGTTTGGTCATGTTGGGACTCGTCGATAGCGCGCACCTGCCCCTCCATGCTTATTCCCTTTGCAGTCGCCACTTTAAATACCCACTCAGGATATGCGACTACTCTCGTTGCTACAATTTTGCTGAATTTCAGCACATTTTAATGTGTTAGCAAGTAAATTCACATGGTCACCGCACAGTGCACACTTAGCGCCTTCCGGTCATTTGTGTTCGGTGAAACTCAATCCAAACTACTTAAAATCTGCAAGTAATGCCATTTCAAACATGGCATCAAATGGCAGATCAGGTAATTGATTGATAGTTCTTCCCACCAGCTTTAAAATACGATAGCTCTTCATATGCCCGGAAGAACAATAGAATGATATAACGTCAGTAACTAAAAGTTTCCATCTTTTCCTGATGAGCTGAACATGCAAATATATGAGTTGAAGTGGATGAATATAGCACGTTTACAAAGAGTCGCTAGCCAAAAAATCGGACATTATACTTAGCTCAGCGCAAATAGTTTACGTAGTTTGTTCGTAACGGCCACTTAACACAACAACAGGAGTTAGTGAAACGATTTTGTTAAAGCCACGAACAATTCACAGACACATCATACGGCTTCAAAAAATGCAGCGGGGAAGCCCTCACTCACTACAGTAGCCAGTGCCTTACTAATCAAGCATTTGTCTATCTTCCAAGGATGGAAAGGCCGGAACGCCATTCACAATCTTTTTCTAATATTCCACTATTTATGTAAACCAACACCACTTTAGTTATAGAAAAGGTCACAAGATACTGGTTATACCTGCACGCTTACAGGCTTTTTGCAGCGAAAAACAATCACTATAAAAGCACTACATATGGTAAAGATGCGTCTAGTCTATTTGTTGCATCCTGTCAGCTCCATTTGGAGGAAGTCATTCCACCAAAGTAGGAAAGTGGTATTAGCACCCTTCTTTACAAATGGGGGAAGTTGATCTGATCCTGCCAATTACATCTCGGTAACACTTCTCCCTATTTTCGCCAAGATAATGGAAGAGTTCATCGTGATCTCACTGATGGGTAACGCGAAATTTTACGGTATTATCACGTCGAAGCAGCACGGATTTCGTCACTCTCAATTGCTTAACATAAACCTGTTTATTGTGTGCGACAGAAGAACTGAAGTGAATTGAAGTGAAGTGAACTGGAGCTTAAGGTTTCTAACTTGATCTTCCAAAAGCGTTTGTTCGCTTGGAAACTGCTTTGTAGCATTCAGATCAGTGGATAGGTTTATCCAGTTTTGAGAATTTTAGTTTACTTTAATTACGAAGTGCATTTGGAGCATAGCAACTGAATGTCTGTAACCGACTGAGTTCAAATCGAGTGCAGTGTACGGCATGGTTCTCACCTTTGAGTTGCTATGACCCTAGTCCTCGTTAATTATCTGCTGACGGTATTAACTCAAAGATTATACGCTTCGCAGACTAGCTTAGGATTTGATCGGCAATGAAGGGGTTGGAGGATAATGTGGTCCTCCAATGCGATCGCGAAGCGGTCTGGAATAAATAGCTGAAGAGTGTCCTGTCATTCATTACGGAAAAATGACACGTTCTGCGCATACGCTAATGTCGCGACTATATCTACTAGCTTTGGGTACACCATCTTCAGATTCGCACACATGAACGCGACCCATTGGGCTCGTACAAGACGACCACAGTTGTTCCAGACAGTCTATGTTCGTTTTAAAAAGTGATGACCATCAGATTTTTATGTTGCGGAGGACACACATTATTTGAAATCATCCCACTTTTCCTTAATGCTCAGTAGCTTAGCAAACTCTGGTATTCACACTAAAACAATGAAAGAAATCATGATCCTGCAGCTCCTAAATTTTATAACAGGACAACGAGTTGCATGATGGGTTTGTGCCACGTTCTGTACCTTAACAGTTTCAAGAATTATTGTTTTGTATTTGGCTACGCAAAGATTTCATATGTGTGCGTTAACTACCTTTAACTGATATCTACTAGGTTTGAATAACTTTTTGAACTTGTTTCAGCCAAAAAATAAAGTTACAATTTTATCTAATTAACTTACAGCAGGTTGCTTCAGACAGATGAAATAGAAACAAATAAGCAGTGAAATAAATAAGTTAGGCTTGGTTTTAAAGGTACAGGTAAAACAGCCATAGTATTTCGTCGATTACAATACAAATTCAGCTCTTGTGGAATCCCTGAGCGCTGTACGTAACAGCAATAACGCTGGCAGGGCGATTATCGCATTTCTTTCAAACGAGATTAGATAGGCAACTTCTGCCAACTATGTGGAAACATGGCTTTTTTTACTCCGATTTTCATAAGCAGTAATTTATCGATACCAGCTAACAATCGCTCAGTGGTCCTCCACCTTGTAGTCTTAAAGGTGATGGAGGCAATCTTCGCTGATTCTTCAGTAACTTGAAAATTCCCATTTAAGTCTATAGAACAAAAGACCATCTGGTGAGCAATTGCTTTCAATGATTCATCGTCAGACTATTACAATCATAAAGAGGCCAGAAAAAGAAATCGACCTAGTTAGTTCAAAACGAATTGGTCACGTGAAGGTCAATGTCAGAGTGGAAAAACCAATTAGGTCTTAGAGGGCTAGATGTTCGCTACCGCGTCTGACTGAAGGCAGTCTACCTGGGCGTCTTCCATCTTCGCTGGCCAGGGAAGCTGGAGAGCCTGGACCAGCTTCTTCTGTGAGCATAAGGACGGCTGGAACAATCGAATGCATATTGCTTAAGCTGTCGCAAGCGTACGAAGGCGGTAAGCTTTCGTTCGGTGCGGTGGAACCTTGTAAACTATTCGGAAAGCGCGTTTCCAATCCACTTCATGGCCGGTGTCCACAATGTGGGCCAGAATGGCGCTACTCATGGTTCCGGTGCCCCTTGACGAAGCCAGCGAGGGCAATGTTCGTTCACGCGTTTCGATAACTGCCGCGCCGTTCGACCAATATACGTCGCGCCACAGGCGCACACGAATTGATAAATCACCATTGATGTGGTCAGCATCGGCAGCTTGTCCTTGTTTTGTGAACGAATGAGTGGTTCCGTTGAGAACACGCACTTCAACGAGGCTGCTGGAAAGGTCGACTTTACCGCGGCCGAAAGGCTTCTGGTTAGACGCTCGGTAGCCGCGTCCCCTTTGAATGGTAAGCGAATAAATAACTCTTTCTTTGGCGCTGTTAACACTGCCACTGGTTTCGGTTTTTCTTGGAGGTTCCTTAGGATAAATCTATCGGGATAACCGTTTTCACGTAGAGTGTTCTGTATGAACATTAACTCCGCGTCTAGGGTGTCTTCCGTACAGATTCGACGTGCTCTTGACGTAAGACAGTGAACCAAGTTGCGCTTGTATCTCATGAGGACGAAAATGTAAAAATTCGTGTACTGACCTATCCACGTTGTTTTTCTGTAGACCTGACGCTGAATGGATCCGTCTGGTCTCCTATTTAACAAGACATGGAGATACGGTAGCCGGTTATCGCTTTCCTTCTCGTAAGTAAACTGCACTGCTGTATGCACCCGGTTGAAGTGGTCAAGAATTTCTTCCAGATTAACATGTTTATCCACCACAACAAATATATCGTCCATGTATCGATGGTAGCGGTCAAAAAGGTCTATCGCCGCGCGCATTTCGGTCTTCTCCAGCTTTGCCATGAAGATATCCGCTAATAGCGGTCCGAGAGGGGATCCCATGGCCACGCCGTCCTTCTGCCGGTAGTATTTCACGTTGAATAGAAACTGCACATTCCAGGTGCGGCGTAACAGTAGACTCTTAACCTCACGCGTAGGTATGCACATTTTTATTCCTGACTCGGCTATATAGTCGCAAATGTAATCGATCGTCTCAACCAGTGGGACGTTTGTAAAAAGTGAGACGACATCGGAAGATAACATAAATTTCTCATTGATGTTATCATCCTTGATGCTTTCGATGAAATGGAAGCTGTCACGAAGGCTGTAGATAGCGAGCTGTTGTCGCACAGGTTCAAGAATTTCTACAAGCCACTGAGCAACGGTATGGTACGGTGAGTTAACCATTGATAAAATAGGACGAAGAGGGATGTTAGGTTTGTGGATTTTTGGTAACCCGTAAAGTCTTGGGACGCTTGTGCCACTCGGTTTAAGACTGTTATACAGAGCATCTGAAATGTACCCCTTGGCCCGGAGTTCTTGCAAGCTCTTAGTTATCTGTGTTTCAACTTGTTCAGTGCGGTCCCTTTCTCCTTCAATACACGCAAACTTTGTCTCATCGCTCAGTATTGCTGTTAGTTTATCTATGTAATCTTTTCGATCGAGTAACACGATTCCTGCATCTTTATCCGGCCTGCATAGGACGATTTCCTCATTGCGCTTTAGTTCTTTCAGCGCATCTAGATGCCTTCTTGTTAGCCGGCCATGATTACGGACGCGGAGCTTACGATACTGGTAGCAACATTTCACTAAATAGCACTTGAAACGTTCAAGATCCGTATTCGATTTAGCGACTAATCCTTTCGTCGGATCATATAAGCTTTCAAATTGTAATTCACAATCAAGCCGGTTATCCCTGCGTCTAGGAGCGCAAAACTTTAAGCCAAGCGATAGAACTTCAATCAAAGTTGTGTCCAAGTTCAAACTAGACCACCTGGAAAGCGACAACATCTTTGCATCCGAGCTAGACATTTTCCGCCAACACCGCTCATGCACGAAGTAGTTGGATGGAAGCAGTCTGATAAAATTAGATGGAAAAACCTCATTTAATTTGTCTTCTACAAGGCATTCTACCAATTGCACCACCACATTCTGCGAAGCAGAATGTGGAATACACAATACAGGTATATTAGCCCAGACACAAGCAAGACGGTGCAGCGCTAAAAACCCCACAGCGACGAGCCACGAAACACTTCAAAGGGTTGTTCAATATTCCATATCAACTTAGACTAAGGACCTTAAAATCACACAGCAGCTGGTTTTGGCGCAAAATAGCGAACTTATTTCGGCCTAATAGATTATATGAAACCCCAACCACGTCTGCCGCCATTCATAACAACAGAACCACAAAACGAGGTTAAGGCGTCACCAGTTCAAGTTAGCCACGCAATAAGGTCAGGTAGAATGTCAAAGGAACTTGTACTCATTTTCTGTTTTCTATCCGTAGTATACCCTTCTAAATTACTTGGTTTTCTCCCCCAGTTTAGCTGTGTTTACAAAACGCCTTGACGTTGCACTGACCAACATTCATTAAGAGACATAGCCTGTGTGTCTCGACAGAGGATATAATGTGACGAAAGTTGCAGAAGCAGTAATAACCTAAGGGACTGAGTTTGGCCATGTTGCATACCACTGTGTTACCGCTGTGATGATTGCCCCAAAAAGATGTTAGAGTTAACACCGTAAGCTATTCAATAAGTCGTGGTCCTCTATCAGGACATCCGCACACAAAGTCTAAGCATCCGCTTTTTGCCCGTAATATGCCAATGTTTTATCATCTACATCTTACAACAGGGAACAACACGCAAGATGCTGATAAGGCAGCCCGTTAAAAATCGAAATAACTTGTTGTGCATTCAAGTTCAAGCGGGCATCAACGCATTTTATCCCTGATGGGTTATATTTACTCACCATCATCATCATCATACATGTTAGCTAGAGGTGGCAAACACCTCAGTTGCTGTGCCACAATGCATGGAAAAAAGAGAAAAAATGCAACTGGTGCAAGCTGGGTGAGCTACCGGGAACGGATGGGCATCGTTCCGGTAAGCCACAAGCCGGCTGCTGTGCATCAACAAAATAATTACTATGGAAAATCAGTTAAGGCTAAATAATGAGATCGTGCTCGGAGGGGGAGGATAAGAGGGATGGGGTGGGACAAATAAACTCACAGCACGAACGCCACTGAGGTCGGCTCCTAGCCATATCAGCAAGTGTGTCCAACCAAACGTGTTCATAGCCCTTCGGAACCCAACCACGGAGCCGAGAAGCTCCAACCGAGGCCAGCTCCGAAGTAAGGGCCTTCATTTCCCTCGACCAAGTCATCGCTTGGCCACCCCTTCTACTCATCCATCCAAACCCCCGGCGCGAAAACATCGCACGTCGCGGAAGTCCGTGGGTTGGCAAGCGTAACACCTGACCGAGCCATCGGAGCCTGATGCGTGAAATAACGGTGCTGAGCGGTTTTGTTCCTTTTCCTGTGCCATAAACAAGGCGTCCAAACAAGCTCGTTGCTCACGCTGTGTTCCCACCAGATGTGAGTTAAATTACGAAGGCACCGGTGGTCGAACGTAACTAGCCACTTCAGGTCCGCTGCTTTAAGCGGCCAGCTTTCGCAACCGTACAGTAGGGTCGAACGTACCGCCGCAATGTGCAAACAATCAAACTTTCAGCATCGCACTGCGAACAATTCAAAGCGGATTTGCAAGAGGTGATCACTGATGTACTTCTGTA
>CALYDF020004043.1:0-22793 GCA_944474145.2 Dicrocoelium dendriticum
CAAAATGGCGACGGATCCTGTCACAGGACGCTTTTAGGTTGGGGCCAAGAGTATGGCAATGGAAATATAGCATCAGTTTAGCATTCAGAGGGAAGTACTCTGAATGCATTAAACTACTTCAACGGGACAAGCCGTGAGCTTTAAAGCTTACAATTGACGAGGACATGATTGAGTGTTGTGCAATCTCAGTCCACTTACAGTACGCACATCTTTTGCCATGACCAACAATTTAAGCTGCTATTGTTACACCCAATGACTGTAATGCGTGCAATCAATATTAGTGAGACTTTTGCGAATACCATACAAACACTTAAAAATCGGTCGGTTCAAATCATGTTATTGTCCTCTTTTTATTTTATAACCACTCGTCTGGAGCTCATCCAAAAAGTTGTGGGGTTAACCCAGAATGGAAGTTAGGGTCAGCAAGAACAGTTATTAACGGACATAACTACTGTTAGTCCGCTACTGTTCCCAAACTTGTCCTTATAATGGATCTGAGCCGAGATTTCATGTACCGGTTCCAAATTCCTCGTTAAATAGTGTTTTTATTAGTATCCTTGGCGCTATCTTAGAGAAAGGTCACTGTCTGGTCCCTCATCTTGTCCTGTGATGAAGTTCACTCCTTTTGATAAATGCAAGCCCTTACCAAGTGAGCCTTATCTAGTGCAATATGAAGCAACTCTAAGGTGCTGCAATCATGAACAGATTCCAGTGTCCATCTAACTAGAGACTTTGGGTTGGTACTTATAGCATTCAGTGCGGGATAAGCCGGTTGCAGTATTTTAACCATAAGTAGCTCATTGTCCAGGTTACGCGGTGTTGCCTTCTTTGCGGGCCACAGTAGACCTCACATTGTATTTGTGGAGCTGTCTGAAAGTGCGTATCACTCTAGCTTATGCTATTTATTTCGACCTGTCTGTCGGCAAGGCTACTATATGAGAAATTCTGTACCGAAACTCCAGTACTATGTTACTTAGCTTAGTAATCATATCTATCCATGTACATTTCCTCGGACAGCTGGTGCAGGCAGGGAAAGTTTCACATGAATTTTTCCAGAGATTTGAGGATGCGGACCTTAACTAACATTGACAAAGCTAAATACCTTGGAAGAACTAGGATCATTAAAACGAACATTCCACCGGGGAACGTTTTAGTCCATTTTAACGGTTACAAACTCCCTGACCGTTTTGCTTATCGATAATGCAATTTATCCTCAGGGCTGATCATAGTCATTTATTTTAAAGAGATAGAAGAGACCACAAGAAACTAATTTCTGACCATAGGTTCACGCCCCTCTGCTGAACAATGATTTATAAGAGACTTAAATTGATATTAGCTTAATACTCGATAGTAGATTATGGGTGCACTGAAATAGTCACTCTGTAACTGTGGGTAGTAGATTAGCAATTAACATAGACCAACTTCTTACATCCGCGATTGATATTTTCCTTCGTACCTCGAACGACAAGGCCCATGCCACAAAGTAAACCGGTTGAAATGAGCCAAATTCACCAGGAATGTGTAGCTGACCATTACGGAAAACTGATCCACTACATTTAGTTGCCCCGAGTTTAAAACAGGCAAAGATCTACCAGACAGATACTTCTCCTGTCAAGTTCTTTTAATAGGTCGCACAAGAACCGGCTTATTGTCAAACGATACCAAGTTTTACGGCGTAGTTGAACCAGACATCAATTATCCTCCCAACTATTTGAGACTGGTAGAACAATACACAAAAATGGATGAAATTACGTTGTGTAACTTATTTGTTATAGCTGTATCATGTGAAATGCTGTTACCTCCTACACGTTGTACCTAACTCTGAGTTATTAAGCCGGAGTAATTATTCATTAAAATTAAAACTATGGGACCAATCTTCATTGGAGCACCTAAACTAAGCTACTGAAAAGCGGGATTGAATTAACACTTATTTCCCTTATCAAACACTAAACGTGAGAAGATGGAATGCTTTTGTTTTGTTTCAGCAATATTATGCATCGTACTGCCACCAGCCGGCTGTAGAAACGCTGAGCTGTTAGTTCATTCTATTGGGACTCATTGGCAGTGCATAGTTCCGTCAAATTTCCCTGTACCGATACCTTTCTCCGAGACAGTTAATTGGAAGTAAGCGTCGGGTCACCTTTGTAAGACCCAGGTAGATTGCAGCGCGGCATGTTGCAACGTTTGACCCCTGAGATTTCTTGGTTCTTAGTATTCACTAATTGGCAAGCGAAAGTTGTTGCCTCATTGATATGGCTCAAGTATTCCTATTTCGTAGTTGGACACGTAGCCCCGAACTTGGAGTGAGAAGTCACAACCGGATGGCTCACGCAGTATGGTATTGTGGCACATACATCGAAAGCGGTAAACATAAATGGTACAACGCGCCAATCCGAACAAGAATAAAAGGCCAGTTGGTATCGACCAATGTGACATTGCTGTTCAATCAATCGCCTTGATGTTTGAGTAACGTTAGCACGTGCGGTCATAACCTCCCCTTACTTGGCAGAGGAAAGCACATTTGTAAAACTTAACGTTCTATCGGTTTAGGCGAACGCCGTGGCATTCGAATAGCGATCGGCTGATCGGCGTCGTCCTTTTGAGTTTTGTTCGTTTCCTCATGCTCTTCTGTAACAACACCCTCCTCCTCAGGGTATGGTGGGACCGAGGTGCGGGGACGGATTAAATCATTGTGCCTGTGTTCTGTTTCTCCACTTTCCAGTTGTGTGTCGGCCTCAGTTTCTAAACTTACAAGCACGGTTGTTGGCTGCCATACCTGCTCTTGCGGGAGTTTCGTGTACACATCTCTTTTTGCTAAAAATCCTGGGGTTTAGTTGGTGCGCGACCACTCTAATGCATGCGCTGTTGTTGGCAACGCTTGGCCTGACAGGGGTCTGGGAAAGTATGCCTAGCCTCTTAAGTATCCGACGCCAAAACGTAGCCTCCCCAGGGTTTTTCCGATGGACTCCAGCGGTGTGGTGGGATACGCGAATAGGAATCGGTCAACTTTAGTGCACAAACAGACATGTCATTGCTTCAGGAGACCGGCCTTCCCGGTTTTTACAGCTCTTTCTGCTAAATCGCTTGATGCTGCATGGTATGGTGCAGAAATCATATAGTGGATGCCCATTTCTTGCAAATGTTGTTTGAACGCTGCACTGGTGCACTGTGGACCGTTATGTGTGACCAATGATTTCGGGATACCGTGAATGGATGGACTACAAAGTAACTTACTGATGGTAGTTTTCGTAGTAGCGTTAGCGACCATACGTACATCTATCCACTTGGATCACCCATCCACTAGGAGTAACAACATTTTCGCTTCAATTGAACCGAAATAATCAGCGTGGACACGGTGCCATCGACCGTCGGGCATCCCGCAAGGGTGGATGCGACCGGTTGGTTTGTCTTTTTGATACTTCTGACATGTGGCACAATTATACAAACGCGCCTCCATATCTCTATCGATCGCCAGCCACATGCACTATGACCTGGCCAGAGCTTTCATGCGGACGATCCCCGGATGAGCATCGTGTAACTGTCTCAGTACAGGTGATCTGTGCCACAACAGGACAAAGATACGAGTGCCACCCAAGATACACCCTTCCTTTAGGCTTAGCTCAAATCGACAATTGAAAACTGGACGCAGATCGTTAGTAGATCGCGGGCCTAACCGCGCGGCATCATACGTTTCCCTTTCGATAGGACCGGATCGTGATCGGTACCTTTCCTAACCATATCACTGGATACTGTTGTAGTGTCTAGGTGTTGCAACAGCCGAACAAATTCGCATGGCGCTCCACTTTGTTCATCCTGTTGTGTAACCTGTGGTAATCTACTGAGAGTGTCAGCAACATTATCGTGAGAACCAGTGATGTATCTGATTTGATAGTTGTAGGCACAAAGTAGAAGTGCCCAGCGTACCACTCGGGGTGCGTTTATTTGCTATATCTTGCCTTGTCCCTTACCGATCAACGGTTTATGATCAGTCTGTATCTCAAACCGATTACCCCGCAAATACTGATGGAAACGTTTGACCGCGAAAATCACTGCCAGTGCCTCTTAATCCACTTGCGCATAATTATTCTCAGCAGTATGTAACGTGCGAGACGCGAAGGCAATAGGACGATTAGTTCCGTCGTGAACCATATGCCCTAGGCCTGCTCCCACCCCAAACAGTGAAACATAACACTGTAAGATGATAGGGTCGTTTGGATCGAAATTTACCAACAATGGTAAAGAAGCAAGAAGGACTTTCGCTTTCCCAAATGCTTGTTCCTCTTTCGCTCCCCATAACCACTTGTAGTCTTTCATGAACAAGTCATGAAGTGGTGCTATAACGGAAGCGAGGTTGGGTAGGAACCGACAATAATGCGATAACATTCCAACGAACGAACGTAGCTGTGCTTCGTTACTTACAAGAGGTGCATAAATAATGGGCTATAATTTATCTTTCCGTGCATGTAACTGACAAAATTAAACCTTCTCGATGGAGCCTTCTTAACTCTTCTTCCATCCTGGGCCGTAAGAAGTAAGGCAGCGTTCTGACCTTAGAGAATTAAGATGTACTAGAGTTCGCCAAATGAATTGTTGCTTTAAAATTCTTCAGTTTTCTCAACTGGTGTTCGTTGAACAAATCTGGATATCGCTTAAAAACCGAGTGCACGGTGTCCTCCCTCACAGTATGGTTAGTATTTAATACTTGTGGCAATTGTTTCATCCAGTCAAGATCCATTAGATTGACTGAAGCATGAGGCACAACATAAAGTACTAGCTTGTGTGATTTACCCTGATGTTTAACTTCTACCTGACACGTCCCAAGTAGGTCAATCACCCCTCCTGTATAGGTTTTGAAAATCGTATCAGTCGGCACCATGTTAGGCAATGATGAGAGCGTATTTCTGATAATCACTGTCACAGCGGAACCGGCGTATAATTCAAATAAAACAGGTTCGCCATTAAACTGGAGCGTGACCCTAGATGGAGATACTCTCGTTATATTGGGGCATTTTGCAATTATCTACTTCATAAATTTTAACTGGGAATTAGGACACTCACCGTCGTCCTGGTTCAACGATTTAATCAAAACTTGTGAGCGTGGCAAACGGCATGCACGTGCCAAGAGGCCAATTTTTCCGCAATCCCTGCACTCTGTGTGAATGTGGGTGCAATAGGTGAGGGAAGTGTGCTAGTCACCGCATCGGTAGCAGACTAGCTTCCGTAATCTATTTTCGGAGGAAAAACGTGGAGCCAGCTTGTTTATGCACTCCGTAGGGTGGGTAGGGTTAAAGGTGGATAACTGCGATTTCAGATTTTCTCCCAGGTTTCAAGCGGTTTCTCAAGAAAGCGTTTCATCCTCTTGTGATAGTACTTTTTTCTCGCGCAATCGTCTACCGATAGGCACTGAATTTTCGTGACTTCTTCGATACGCGTTGAGGGAATTGCATTGTATCGGAATTCTGTTGTCGCTTGGTGATTGCGCGCAACAAAGTCATTTACAGTTTCTCCACGTTGCCGCTGTAATTTAAAGAATTTGGAGCGAACGGAAAATGCACGTTGTTGAATTCCCCATAATTCCTCGAACAACTGGATCACGTGTAGCTACTCTTTTTAGCTGTCAAGTTCATGGCGTCAAAATGTCGTTGTCCTTCTGAAGCGAGTGCTTGACGAAATAACATTATCTGGTGGGTATCGGACAAATCAATAGAAGGGTCCAACACAAGGAAAAGAGGCATCTGATGTTGAGAAGATATTTTCCACTGCATCCGCGATTGTATGGTTTTTTCTGAACCATCGGGTCAGAGAACTGACAGGACCACCAGAGTGTTCGTAATACCCGTCGCCATTCTGATATGTATTGCTCAAGTATCCCTATTTCGTAGTTGGACACGTAGCCCCGAACTCGGAGTAAGAAGTAACAACCGGATGGCTCACGCAGTATCGTATTGTGGCACATACATCGAAAGTGAAAAACATAAACGGTAAAACGAGGCAATCCGAATAAGAATAAAAGGCCAGTTGGTATCGACCAATGTGACAATGCTGTTCGATTAATCACGTTGCTCTTTGAGTAACGTTAAAACGTGCGGACATAATAGCACCTCAAAGTTCTTTTTCTTAGCGGAAAACATTAGAATTCGGTGAGCGATCAAGAGATTAGACGACCACGACGTACTTCAGCGCGACCTTGATGAAGCCAGCAATTTGTCGGTGAGGAACGCACTTCCACTCAATTTGGACAAGTGCCGCGTTTTCCACATCAGCCATCGACTCGCCTACACCTAAAGGCTTGGGACGCATGATCTGAAGAACACTTCTCAGGAATATGCCCTCAGTGCAGGACTACCTCGGTTGTTCCAGACACTCCGATCACTGCAAAAAGTGGTAACCAGCATTTTGGTATCTTGCGAAGGGCACTCGGGAGTTTGAATTGATCCATTTTCTCTCTTATGCTCAATGCTTACGTGCGTCTCCACGTCGAATACGCTTTCCAGGCCTAGTAAACGTGGCTAACGCGTGACTGCGCGAAGTTTAAGGCCTCCAAAAGTCGTGCAACGAAAATTGTCAAATGTTCTCTTCACCTTCTGTACCAAGAGCGATTAAAGAAACTGGATGTTCAGTGGACTTTATGGCTGGCTATGTGAACTTCGTATTGGTATACGAAATACTGAGCGACCCGTCAAGTATGCTGCCACCTACAGAAATGCAGCCCGAACATCAAGCTGGGAGGCAGTAGTCGGAAACTGGATCGATAATACAGTCATCTACATCGTCGACGAAGTAACTTCTTCCTCTGTGTCTGCCAACCCTGGAACGCCCTTATAATCTCAGTTGCTGTGCCCCACCATAGCCATTCTCAAAAGGCGCTTAGATAACTCACTGTGCTCCCTACTGTTTGTTACAAGAAACGACTATTCTGGAATATATTCGGGATAATTAGTTTCTCTGGAGTCAACCCCCAGTGACGCCTGTGTGTCTGTACAGACCTATGCGCAATCCGATTGCTATAAGCATTAGCCATAACAATTGGTTAACCCGTTTTGCATGGTACAATCTCAATGCCAAAAGCCCTACACATATATGCCATTACACTCTATCGCTTCCCCGATGTTCATTTTAGTTGGTCCACTTGTGAATTAATCGAAATTGCGTTTCCTTCAATTGCTAGCCTACGGGACATATTAAGTCTAGCCCTTTTGCCCGTCATAAACTATTGTTTCATTGTTCACGAACATACCACCAGCGCACATTGTGCAACCAGCGCGCTTGGATTGCACTCAATATTCAAGCATTAGATGGGTAGAAAATGGTGGTTATGAGGTCCTAAAATCATGTTTGTTTTCGTTTAGTTAAAAATTGCAATACAAAGGAGGTATGCAATCTTGCATTCATGTTTTCCGGCGACAGTATTCATTGGAAGACAAACGCGTTTTTCCTAACAAATGCGGCTACTGAATAATTTTTGTGGCTCCTACTTTGACATCCAGTTCTGTGATCCGTTTAAAGTTATCGCAACACATATCTGCATCGTTCATGTGCACTTTAGAGTTTATATGGTATATGGTGCACCAACGGCAGCTATTCTGCATTCTTTTTTGCCGGTTAAAGCTAGGTAAACAAAGCGACTAGTGTTTACATATGGAATAAACTACCATCTAAAAGTTGCACTTCTGTCCTGTTTCCTATGTGACACTTCTTACACTGTTTCGGATCGGATTGAACAATTTGATTCCGCACTCCAGACGTTATATGTGTTAGCATATCACTTTGATAACAGTCTTTTAACGGGAGTTCGTCCCGTACGTGAGTGAGAAGCGGTCATTTTGCGCCGAACCAGTGGATCCACCAGCCGTTGAATGTGTCCCTGCTACTGTGAACGGATAAGACAAAGGAAGCATGGACATATGGCTTCTCAGCAGAAACACACCAGGTCACGCACTATCACAGCATGGACACTGACATCTGCAGTTCACATAGGGTTGCTATGACTATGCAATCGTTCTCTTCTGTTTGCCTGACAAATGTGTTTGGATTTAGGGTGATACCAGGTACAGCCATTTTACTGCTCACATTTGGACGACCGTGAACTAACACTACGTACTTATTTTTGCTTTACTGCAGCCATCTTTGAACAGCAACGTCGACAGCAACAGCTGCTGCATCATGGACAATCGTCACAGTCATCCGTGAAGGCAAGTGAATGCGAACAACAACCGCACGTTGAGGGAAAGACAGAAAATAGATCCTATCCGAAAATGCTGGAAAACGGTGGCTCATTAAGGTAACTGATGCAACTTGTTTTACCGATTCGTTAATGTAGGCCAAAACTACCGCTGTAGATGCAGTTTACAGACAGAGTACTTTCCAGAGTGATGAGACAGACCACTTGAATATCGCGCACATGGCGCACATCTCTGGTGAAGAAAAAATTATTCACTAGTGCAGACCAACAAGATATTTGACTTGTACTGTCCAGTGTCCTCAATGATCTGCCGGGTGGGAAATTTGGTTGACCGGCACACAGATCGCTCAGCGTGCCAACGCAACAGCAACCAGTTCTCTGGGAATTATTTGGCGGTTTATCGGTTAAGCTGTGAATACTACGCATGTACCGACCACGTATAACGTAACAATTAGGGAAAGTGAAATCAGTGTGTAATGACTTTGTGTGAAAACGCTAAACGATTCTCATGGTAAACTTGAACCAGAAGCGATAGAGGCACCACAACGAACAGCAGCAAAGAATGCAAGGGGCCTGCGCTATCACTCTTACCACCGGAGGCTGAAGTTGCTGAGGTTTTTCAGCGGACGCTATCGAAGGCTGCGCGGCGATCTCATATTAACTTATCAGATACCGAGTGACCCCAAACACGTATGCCGCCATTTGCTGAAACTTAGCCACAACACGCAGCTCAGGGGTAACTGCTTAAAATTGAAGGAACAATATGACATACTAGAGTGTCGACGGAATTACTATTCCCTTCGGGTTTGTCAACCCTGGGACGCACTCCCAGACTCAGTTGTATCCTCTCCTACCTTGGACGTTTTCAAAAAACGATTAGATGTTGCTCTTAGCTCCCAGCATTTTGTTACCTAAACTTCTCTGTTGTGGATTACGCCAAGTGTGCCTTTCAAAAGGATTTATGTATCAAATGGACCTAAGCGAGCGACCATATTTTACTTTTCGCACTCCTTACATCAACGATCACTGCACCCCAGTGTCTTTCTGAACATTTACGCTCGATAATTTTTTTTACTTTTTACACTGATGTTAGTTATCAAAGTATTCATCTAGGCAGACGTTCGGTAGGTGACCCAGATATATTTTGGGTTCATCATGTTCACCTCAACCATCCTACGGGACGTGTCAAGCACTTTCTTTTATCCTGTGATAAATCATTGTTCATTGTTCATTGTTCAAGTGATTTGCACTCGTGGGTGTACTCACGATGTGTTCGTTCTTCTTCTCTCACCGAACTCTGACGGAAGCAAACATTCACGGACAATCGAATCAGTATTGACCGTCTGAAAGTATATTTCAGACTAAGCTGAACCAAATATTATTATTTTACAGTCCCTGGGGCGTTCACTCCCGATATTTACAATTACAAAAGCAATAGCTTATAAGTCACAGCCATAGGATACCTTTTAATCATTAGATAAATCCGATTGTCATTCAGTCTAGAACATCAACTGCTCCCATTTGGATTAATTCTTGATCGGGTTATGGCCTTATACCTTTGGGTTATGTTCGTAACAAGATGTTTGGTTCCTTAACCCAATTCAAGTTATCATGGCACATTATTTGTAGCTGCCGATGGGGTGATTTGAGTCACTTCATTTCCCACTGTTCGAAAAACCTTTTGCTTTCCGACATTACTTTCAAATTTACCCGTCAGATTTTAACTAGCGTGTCCGTAGGTTCCTCTGTGCTTTCCTGTCCGTTTTGCATGAAGTGTCGTCGGCACACACACGCATCAGAGTTTTCGAGACAGTTTTTGGCTGAGAATTTTGGTTAGTTGGCATTGCTTTCAGTCAGATGTCCAGGTAAATTAGTAATGGAGAGAGACCGAACATTCGTGGTGTGTGTATGGGACAGCGGTGCGCATGAAACAAGTGAAAGATCCACTGTCGGAATCCGTGCATCACTGATCCCACCAATTCTGAGAGCTGATTCGTGATGTGAGTCCACTTCATGACAATGCTTGAATGAAACCACCGAACTGAAATGCGAAACTCCTGGCCGCACACGGACATCCGCCATCCATGCGACTCGACAGTCTACCGAATCGTGTTACAGCTTTCGATATGTAGATACTTATCTCCCAGTACATTGAACTAACTTGAAATGAATCATGATTCTTCACGTGACTATGAGGCTCATTTCGCAGAACGCCTGGACACGAATACCTGCGGAAAACCTTATTAAGTACGACGACACGGCAGCGTTTCCATATATTGAGCGTAGGGTACGGCAACACCAATAGCAACCATAAATAGAAGTCTACTTTTTGTAGCAGACATCTACCTCATCATGGCCTGCATTTTGTGCAGTAAGAAGTAATCGACTAAAATAAAATAAAATAAAAATCTTTATTCTCAATTTGCAGGAGGCACACCAAAGAAGGCGTGGTCAGTAGTATGCAGCCAGATTTGCGGCAATTGCTGTTTAAGCGAATATTAATCGTGACAAAGTAAATGTTTTTTAAACGCAAACTGCATGTTCTCGATGTTACACGAGGCACAACATAGAAGGCATGGTCACTTTTGTATAAGCAGATATGCGAGAGTTGTATGATCAGATGGTACTCTCGTGGATTGCGAGACAATAGTGAAACGGCGGATCATAGGCAAGGGTACTTTGCGAGTACGCAAACTCGGACAACAGTACTCAGTGTCACATGTATAAAAGGAGAAACATTGCATCATTCTGCCATACGGTGTTCACACCCAAGAGGGGAGCGCGAATATCCTCTGTTAATTAGCGGGGACTCCGCATGGAGAAACTGCTGAAAATCTTCGTTCTTCTCAAACTCAGTGACGTGTACTACGCACGCAAGTGCATGATGTCACGTCCTACACTATGTTGACTGGTTGTAACAACCTACCAATGAAACCAGCCTTATAAAATTCACTTACACTTATAGGCGCTCATTAGCCGGATTTGAACTTAGTCCGTGGCGCTACGCAACCGGTTTCATACCTGTTTATCGTTATCAGAGCAGCGGCTCGAACCAGAAACATAAGGGTTATATCAACAGGCAGTACGTATTTCAGATCAATATTGCAGCGACATGCTAAGATAACCACAACAAATCAACAGAATAACCTTACAACTTCGGTAATCAAATATTCTTCATCAATTGTGATCTTAGCCAGCCTGGGATGAACAAATTGAATGAATACGAACAAATACACTTTTTAAATAGAAGGTAGACCAAGCGGTTGAACCACAGCGTATCATCCAGTAACCAGCGTCCCGTCTGAAAACTGCGTGAGAAACAAGGTGATGTCCATTACTCATAATTTGTCGGTCATACCAGTGACAACAAATACGATGGTACAGGTTCTATCAGTTCCAAGTAAGTAGTACCAGACTTGGTATACCTGACTGCCGGTAGCAGATATATTAAATTTGCTGTCATCGGCAAAGCTTCAAATAATCTTCGAGTATTAGCCTGGAATTAAAGTCAATCAACAGACAAATAAACATATGTATATGCTCCATCTCCCAATAAAAGTAAGTTAGTTGAACATACAGAAAAAATGGGATGTTACCTATCTAGTTATTCATTAGTTCGCAGAGCTAGGAAAATTAGCTGCAAACGTTTCACCACCGCGCGAGGTGGCATCGTCAATGCGCTGATATACAGAGTGCAATCTCGCTGATTGGATTGTCAATCTGTGATCGGCATACAGGTGACTTTTTGAAAGCGACGGCTTCGATCTGCGCCCCGTGATCCCTACCCATTTTCCCCACGGCGAACTTCGTCGCTCAAGTTGTTCCTATATAAGCGGCGTCTTGTAATCTCTCTAAATTCCTTACGTCGGAGCAGCTGCTAAACTGGGTCGATGTCGACATGCATGTTGATTGAGTCTTCAGTTGAGAACCACGCTTCCAGGAACTCCCTTTCTGTTCTTGTTTCGCCTCGTGCCAGGACTCCGGTTTTGGCCCAATCGAAGCTGTGTTCTTTTTCGTCCACGTGCGCTGAAACTAGCGGTGATGCATCGTACATTTGTACGCTCGTATGTGCTCCGGTATCCATGTTGCCAATTTCCTCCCTGTTTGGTCAACACAGTCCTTTTCACAATTTCTGCAACGTTGTCTGTATGCAACATTACCTCGTCCACGCACCTCCAGTGCTTCCTTTGGTTTTGACATAGATCTCCTCAAGGTGGTAGTTGGTTTGTCTGCTACAATGAGGTGATGCTGTTTACATAGTCTCGCCGCCATTTCGGATATGTTCATCATATAAAGCAAAACAAACCGTCTCTCCGTCATTGGTGTAGACTGTCTGTTAGCGTCGTTGTGGCTCAGACACCTCCGGATGAAACCTCGCGGGTATCTGTTGAGTCCCAAACATTTAAATAGATGCTTCTCTTTTTGTTGCCTAGCCTCCACGGTACTGCAGTGTGTTTGTACTCTACAAAGTAGTGTCCGCACACATCTTGCGTTGTAGCATTTCTGGTGGTTGCTGTTAATGTGTAGAATTTGGTCTGTATGTGTGCCTTTTCTGTAAACTTATGTTTGCAGCCTCTCTTCCATGCTTCTGGTTACTAATACGTCCAGGAAAAACAATCGGCTTTCATTTTCCAGGTCCATCGTAAATCGCGTGTCATCAGTGGCATTGTGTGTGACTATCCTTTTTACGTCTGTCAGCTTACAAAGAGTAACAGCAGTCATCACAGAACGCCTGAACAGCAGTGAACAACCAATCGGGAACATAACGACCGAAAACGTATGCAAGCTACTCTATTTTTATCTGTCAACCTACTTCCCTTTAAACGGGAAGATCTACGAACAATTGAAAGGCGCGCCAATGGGATCACTTTTATCGGGACTCATCGCGGAGATGGTAATGCAGAAATTGGAGGGAGATGTACTCCCACTCATTAATTAATCCGAAACTGTGGGTCCGGAATGTTGACGACACTATTGTGATCATCAAACGTAGTCAAGTAACAGTCGCACCACAACTATTGAACAATGCCATTAAAGACACGCGATTTACGATGGAACTGGAGAACGAAAGCCAACTGTCTTTCCTTGACGTACTAGTAACCAGAGTGCACAATGAAACTCGCAAAGAGCTCCGGGCAAAACTCCGCACTAGCCTGAAGAGAGACCGCGAATCTTGGTGGTGTCATCGTGCGTCAGAGATGGAAGTGGCCGCTGCCCTTGGCAACCATCGTAAGTTATTCCGCCTGATACGGGAAACGGGCAGCAGGAGGCCTGGTGTTAGTGAAACAATTTGTGATGAGAGTGGACAGCCTATACACCATTTGTCAAAACGTTTGGAGCGTTGGGCTGAACATTTTGAAAAGCAATTTAATCGGCTAGAATTGTTCGATTCTTCGCCGGCGGGTGATCGCCCTGCTCCGTGGGCTGTCCCTTTTGATCCACCCTCTAGCTCAGAAGTGGAACGTGAGATCGGACTGTTGAAGTTGAACAAAGCCGCGGGACCAGATGATCTTAATCCAGCCCTCTTCAAATTCGGAGGCTCTGCTCTTGTTGATACTTTACAAGAAGTACTAGTGAAACGGTGGGAGCAGGAGACTGTCCCAACCGACTGGAGCCGCACCGTTATTGTTCTCATCTTCAAAGGCGGCTGGCGCTCGAAATGCGGCAACCATAGAGGAATCAGTCTGATCTCCATCGCCTCCAAATTACTAGCCTCCATTATTCTTCACAGACTGACTGGCGCTCGTGAAAGGCAGATTCGTGTGGAGCAAGCCGAGTTTCGTCGGGGTCGTGGCTGCATCGACCACATCATCACCTTGCGTCAGTTGTTGGAGCACCGTCACACATATTGGCGGCCCACCGTAGTCGTGTTCCTCGACATCAAAGGTGCCTTTAATTCGGTTGATCGATGTGCCCTTTGGAATTGTTTACTCAGGAAAGGTGTGCCCGAGAAATATGTAAATATTATCCAAACATTAAATGCGTGTAGCACGGGCAGAATGAGGGCTTACGGCAAGCTGGCGACACCCTTTAATATCTCCAGCGGTGTGAGACAAGGATGCCCGCTGTCACCTTTCCTCTTCAACTTCGCTTTTGAGGAATTCATGGATATTGCATTTACAGGACATGACTTGGAAGGTGTGGAGCTACTCCCAGGAGAACGACCTCTTGACTTGAAGTATGCAGACGACATTGCCCTCATCTGTGACAGCTCCCAGACGTGCCAAGCCGCGCTGGACAGATTAGCACTGGCTGTCAGCCGCTTCGGGCTTTGCTATGCACCATCGAAGTGCAAAGCGTTCCTCCAAGATTGGCAGGGGTCACCTCCTGCGCTGACTCTTGGTGGGGACCAGCTAGAAGTCGTTCAGAAATTCACTTACCTGGGAAGTTGTAGCAGCGCCCTTGGGCTCGAAGATGAGAGCACGAACCGTATAGCGAAAGCTCGAAGTGCATTTGCTAACCTTCGCCACCTATGGCGCCGGCGCGACATCACTCTCACCCTGAAGGGTAGAGTGTACAATGCAGCAATACGTTTGACCCTACTGTACGGTTGTGAAATCTGGCCGCTTAAAGCAGCGGACCTGAAGAGGCTAGTTACTTTCGACCCCCGGTGCCTTCGTAATTTAGCTCACATTTGGTGGGAACCCCGCGTGAGTAACGAGCGTGTTCGACGCAATGTTTACGGCCCAGAAAAAGGATTTGAACCGCTCAGCACCTTTATTTCCCGCACCAGTCTCCGATTGCTCGGCCACGTGTTACGCATGCCAGCCCACAGACTCCCACGTCGTGCGTTGTTTGCTCGCCGGGGGTGTGGATGGAAGAAGAGGAGAGGTAGCCAAGCGATGACTTGGTCAAGAGGAATGAAGTCCCTCAATTCAGAGCTAGCCTCGGTTGTAGCGTCACGGCTCCCTGGTTGGGGTCCAAAAGACGGTGAACACGTTTGACTGGATACACTTGCTGACATGGTAAGGAGCCGACCTCAGTGGCGTTCCTGCTGTGAGTTTCTTTGTCCATCCCCATCCCTTTTAGTCTCCCCTTCCATCTACGATCTCATTTCCTAGGGTAAAACATAATTTTTTTCTTTTTGCCTAGTAGCTGGCTGGAAGCTTACCGGAAAGATGCCTATCCGGTGCTGGTAGCTCAGCTGGCATGCAACTGTTGTATCTATTTTTCCTTTGTGTATTGTATTATATGTATGTATTTCTTTCATGTATTGCGGCACAATAGCGGAGTTGTTTTCCCACCTCTAGCTGATGTGTATAAGGACGAATGATGAATAGTAACCAGAAGCATGGAAGAGAGGCTGCAAACATAAGTTTACAGAAAAGGCACACATACAGACCAAATTCTACACATTAACAGCAACCACCAGAAATGCTACAACGCAAGATGTGTGCGGACACTACTTTGTAGAGTACAAACACACTGCAGTACCGTGGAGGCTAGGCAACAAAAAGAGAAGCATCTATTTAAATGTTTGGGACTCAACAGATACCCGCGAGGTTTCATCCGGAGGTGTCTGAGCCACAACAACGCTAACAGACAGTCTACACCAATGACGGAGAGACGGTTTGTTTTGCTTTATATGATGAACATATCCGAAATGGCGGCGAGACTATGTAAACAGCATCACCTCATTGTAGCAGACAAACCAACTACCACCTTGAGGAGATCTATGTCAAAACCAAAGGAAGCACTGGAGGTGCGTGGACGAGGTAATGTTGCATACAGACAACGTTGCAGCAATTGTGAAAAGGACTGTGTTGACCAAACAGGGAGGAAATTGGCAACATGGATACCGGAGCACATACGAGCGTACAAATGTACGATGCATCACCGCTAGTTTCAGCGCACGTGGACGAAAAAGAACACAGCTTCGATTGGGCCAAAACCGGAGTCCTGGCACGAGGCGAAACAAGAACAGAAAGGGAGTTCCTGGAAGCGTGGTTCTCAACTGAAGACTCAATCAACATGCATATCGACATCGACCCAGTTTAGCAGCTGCTCCGACGTAAGGAATTTAGAGAGATTACAAGACGCCGCTTATACAGGAACAACTTGAGCGACGAAGTTCGCCGTGGGGAAAATGGGTAGGGATCACGGGGCGCAGATCGAAGCCGTCGCTTTCAAAAAGTCACCTGTATGCCGATCACAGATTGACAATCCAATCAGCGAGATTGCACTCTGTATATCAGCGCATTGACGATGCCACCTCGCGTGGAGGTGAAATGTTTGCAAACAAATTTAGTACTTTGGCGAACAAGTGATTAACTGAATCATTAACATACGGTACCATTTTTCCCATTCATTTTATTTGACTTCCACCTCTTTTTTGATTTTTCTGATTCTCAGTTTTATTCAGCATTTTTAATTATTCTGAATAAGTCAATCTGCTACTCATTTCCTCATCAAATCCACTCCACTACGTCTTACGTCTATGATGAGGTGTATATCATAATGGAAATCCGAGAAATTTTGTATATAATTGGCTTGTTCAGCAATGAAAATAATTTACTCCCTTTTGGATAACATCCACTTTGAAACAACTGTCCAGTAGCAATCGTCATCACTGAGTAGCTGCTACTATATTTGAAATTGCATAATTCTGACAAAATAACGCTGTTTTTCTTCCCTAGCTCGATTTAAACCATCACAATATCGACCGAGGCAGAAAACACCATACGTTTTTTGAATGAGCAATGAACAAGCATTTGACATGAGTAAAGAAGCTACTGCTTAAAAATCCCTTGGGTGAAGGCAATACTTGTTTCGGAAGTATAGATGAACTTGATAATAAAAAGGTTTTTTCGACTCATCGTGAACTTCCGTTGAACATTGATGTAGAGGGCTGATAAATGCACTGTTTGCAGTGTTTAAGCTTCCGATTGAAACCGAGGACGCCCCGTAATAGCACTGATGTATCGTCTCGTCATTTTCTGAAAAGCGGTTATCTAAGGGCAGAAATAAGGTGAGATGGAAGAGCGACCCTTGTGCAAGCTTATCGGCGAGAGAAGAGTTTTTTGCAATCAAGTTGACTGTTGCGCGCCGTCAGTCTGAGCTAACTGATTCTCTGGTCTGTATTGAGGCTGCTTTGCAAAAGATCATGGCAAGTGTTTTCGGAGTTCTCCACTATTTTGTTCGCCAAGCTAAGATCACCCGACAGTGGCCCATGCGTACAGCCGTAAATACAGGGCAGGTCAGGTCAGGTCAGTTCCTGAGGAGGAGAGAGAGAGGTGAAGTAGTTGCCAAACATTCTTGTGCGCTCTACGTTGCGCAGGTTAAAAAGTGTTATAGCTTTCGCCCTAGACGCGATTCCGAAATAGGCACTTTACTGCTCCACAAGACGTCTAGCCCGACGGAAGGAAAAAGCAGAACGCCAACGACCTTGACAAAAGAAGTTGTTAACCACCGTCAACAAAACTTGTGCAACTGCAGCAGACCTTGGCTATATTTATAGGTCTCTAACTGACCGACTTCTGAAATAGGATGGTCCATCGCCAAGGTTAGTTGTCCATGTAGATCTGGTCGATCTCCAAGAACTTACTAGTCACATGCAGGCACCAGTATAATCCAGAACTTACGAAATGGATGCGATACTCGATAACAATCGATTAATCGCTGAAATAATGAATTTTTCGAGAAATTCTTCTCTCCTCCCGGGCACCCCCTCCCGAGATGGTGCCCGCGGTATATGATGAAAGCCTGGGATTAACTTGTAGTCCCTGCGACGGTGTTCTGTACCTGTCGGTCTATCTCCCGGGCTGAGGTGCTTGAGAAGTGGGTTCCGACTTCTGTAGTCTGGTTTCCTTGCTCGGCTACGAGCAGTCGTCCAGGGGTTCCATTGGCAAGTTGAAGCTTTCCACCAATAAGTCGAACGGGTGATCAGCAGGTTTTACTTCGTCTGGTTGACACAGCCTTGGCCGTAGCTGACTTGCGTGCCGAGCGCAGATTCTGTTAGCGCGATCACGTCATACACGGCACTTCCGCGCTTGTTTTTGACCGTCGCTGGCGTCCACTTCGCGTGGCCTTTCCCGATAATCCCGTGTCACCCCAAGTTTACTTGACAGTTTCATTGCTCCATACCGTGGGTTAAAATCTTGTTCAATTCCACGGTTTCATTCACCAACAGGGGGGCTCTGGGCGCGATTGGATGGCGTCGAAAGGCATGCGAATCTTCCGGTTCATTATAACTTGTGCTGGATAAACTCCGTTCGGTGATTGTGGATTATGTGTTGATCGTTAAAAGAAAAGGAACCGGTCAACCACCTCATCTTTACGTCCCTCCCCTTTTTACTTTTGGAGAGCTCGCTTGAATGTATGGACAAACCTTTCCGCCTGGCCATTCGACTGTAAGTGAAACGACAGTGTGACGACTTCGCTAGACAGCACATTGCGTGCGGAACTACGTACAAATTGCGGAAGTGAATTGCGTGCCATTGTCAATTGCAACCGTTTCTGGACAGCCGAATCTGCTGATGGTTTTGCGTAGTCTTGATACAGTAACAGTGGTGGTTGTACTATCCATGTGAAACACTTCAGGCCACTGGCCTGTAGTAGACGACTATGATGAAGAAATTTCGACCGTTGATCGTCCCTGGAAACTCTACATGGATGCGACACCATGATTTATGAGCTTTTGGACGTGAATGGAGCTCCATTTTTGTAGCGCTTTTAAGACATTAGTGCAATTTCGGCAGCCTTAGTCGGTTCTGTAGCTGTGTGTTCAGGAAGGGCCAGTATACATAGCTGCCGGCAAGCGCCTTCATCCGACTGATTTCAGAATGCCCGGCATGGAACTGATGAATAACGTTCTCCAGAAAGGCTTTGAGGATGACCACTCTTTCTGAAAATAGTATACACTCGTTCACAGTAGAGAGCCAGTGTCTCCTCTCGAAGTACTGTTGCAACTCGACAGATGGTCATGAAAGTAGCCAACTCGTTCTATGGAACTGTGTGACTTTCTTGGGCACTGGGTCCCGAAGTGTTTTGATACGTACAGCTTTTGCGGTAACTGGCAGATGGTGCAGTGTGTCACTCATTTGCTAGTTGACGTCAGGTTCGATGTCGACCGACGCAATGTCTGCATCCTCATGTTCTTGCTGATGGTCATCAATTAGGCATGACTGTGCATCCGCTTGGTCAATGGAAATTGTCCAATGGTAATGGATCTCGAAATCATGCCCCATTAAGGTAAGAACCCAAAGTTGTAGTCGGTTGTCTGTGTAGGCCGGGATTTCCTTTAGCGAACCAAAGATAGCCAACAAGGGCTTGTGATCTATCAGCAGCCTAAAGTGGCAGCTGTACGGCATTTTGCGAAATTTGTCGCCCGCGTACATTACAGCCAATGCTTCTTATTGATCTGACTGTAATTTCTCTCGGTCTTCCTAACTGCTCTGGCTGCATGGGCGATTGCTTTCTGAGATTCATCGAAATACGTGTGTGAAATTACGGCGCAAATCCCATGGTTTGATACCCCTGTGGCCGTAACAATCTCTTTGAGGGATCAAAATGATTTAGTAGCAAGTTCTAAAACAGCCAAATCGGCCGTTCGAATGCATTCTGGCATTCTGATGTCCGGTTCCTAGTTTAGCCTTTGGTTACTAGATTGGTTAACGGGGCACGCAGGCAACCGTATTTCAGGAAAGAGTGCACTTTAGTGACTGATGAGTCCACAATAGGAGCGCAGGGACTGTTGACGGCGGTTAACAAAACGCATTAACATCGTGACATCACCACGGGAGCCAGGACCGGATAAGGTACTCCAAATGGGACCTAACGTACGCGCCTGTTATTTCAAGTGCAATCAACTCCATAAAATGCCCTTAGAGAACCCATTCCGAGTAATTTTTAAGCTATTTAAAAATGTCATATGGCCTGGTTCCCTAACGGTCATTACGGGATTAGTGAACGCTAGCTAGCTCATCCAAATGCTGTGCCGGCTTGTTTAGATAAGTCAAGGTCATCCAGCATAACTGCCACAAATGGGATAAGGCAGGCATGTCAAACTGAGGACCCAACAAGGGCCATAGTTAGCGCACATATCATGAGGGCTGCGTACGATAACGTTATATATATATATATATATATATATATATATATATATATAAATATCGGCTGTCATCGTATGCCAGCGTGACAAGCATGAAATACTCATGGATTTGTGTACTGGGTGGAGCTGATTGTGACACTGATCTCAGGTTGTACCCTTTTATTCGTTTATCTATGTTTTTTGTTTTTCGTGCACCCGCAGAACTTTAATCTATCTCCTCTAGGAAATGCTGAGAAGAATAGCGAAGTGCAGAAAGTGACCGCGACAAGGCTTAGCGATTTGGACACTTAATTCAGTTAGCGACCTTTGGCCTTAGCACAAAAAACATACAACCTTTGCTGCTGAGAAAACGAGCGGACGCATAAATTGGGAACAGCTCGATTGAATTATCGTCAACTGGTCAACAGTTGGACCATTGGGTTTAGAGAAAAATGTACCATTTTCGGAGTCTAGGGAGGAATCTGTAAAGTCGCGGAAGATCAATGGTCAGTGGTCAATGGTATGTTGCAGATAAAAGAAGCCGAAGCTTGACATGTCCCGCTGGATGATGGGTTAGGGGTGAGCAAAATAAAGGCAAAAATGGCAATAGGAAATAGTGAACAACCGCAAATTGCGAACTTGCCGATTACAGCGTTCCCGTCCGTTTTATGTACTATCCAAGGTTATCGTCTGTGGTTTCCGGGCAAAAATGGAGGTGGGTTGGTTTGTTTTTGTTTTTCTGCTGTTTGTATGGGTCGTTTGGATTACGTGATATGGTGTAGTATGGCCAGTGCACTGTCGACACGTGCTTTGAACACGGCTAACGTGGGGCTGAAATAACAGCTTCTGAGAGGGTATTCCACGTGTGGCAAACACGCAGCGAGAAGTTTCTTCGACACTCCAACCGACTGTATTGTTCTGCCAATTTGAGATGATGACCTCTCAGTTGGTTGTTGTGACTCAGCTTCAATAGGTGATGGCAGGGGTGATTAGTGTTGTTTAATATTTGGTAAGCCATGATTAGGTCACCACGCAAACGGCGATAACGTCCGCTGAAAATGCCAAGCACTCTGAGGCGCTGTTCGTATGACAAGTGGCGCAGCCCCTTGACATTTTTGGTCGCCCGACGTTGTGGAAGCTCCAAGGCCGTGAGATCCCGCTTTAGCCATGGGTGCCATGCTTGAATTGCATATTCAACATGTGGGCGTATATAAGCGGGAAGTATTTGGCGGAAAATCGACGGTTCGAATTGCCCGAAAGCTCTCCGTAAAAGCCCCACGATTTGGATCCCCTTCTTCGATGCCTTTTTGGACTGCTCCGAGCAGCCGAGATCTTCCTGGACCAACACACCGAGATCCTTTTCGAGAGAACAGTGTTGCAGATCCTGGTCCCCCAGCTTATATGTGTGAACCATTCGGTGTCTTAAATGGAGCACTCGACATTTAGCCACATTGAAGAAAGGCGATTTTGGACCGACCATCCATAAATCTTGTCAAGGTCGATTTGAAGCTGGATACGGTCTTCTGGAGCTCTGATCACTCGCCAAACTTTGATGTCATCGGCGTAGAGTAAACAGTTTGACGTAATTTGACTCACTAGATCGTTTATGAAGACCAAGAATAGACGGGGCCCAGTACCGAACCTGTGGCACTCCGCATTCGACGTGAATTGGGTCTGACATGGATTCACGTACTCTCACCTCCAGACGCCTGTGCGAGAGAAAATTGCAGATCCACCCGAGGAGAGGGTCCCCAATGCCACATCCTTGAAGTTTGGCGAGAAGGATACGATGGTCCAACCGGTCGAATGCCTTAGAGAAATCAAGGTAAGCCACATCAACTCCTGCACCAGCATCCACAGTTTCGGTCCAGCTGTCTCGTGCTAACAATAGGTTGGTTGTGCACGACCGATTCTGGCGGAAGCCGTGTTGCTGCTGAGCAATGTAACCAAAGCCGTCCAGATAAGACATGAGTGCGTCGGCAATGATAGCCTCCATAACTTTTGAAAGAACTGGCAGTAGAGTCACTGGTCGATAATTAGCTGGGTCGGAACGACTACCCCTTTGTAAATGGGAGTTATTATTCCGTGTTTCCACATTGCAGGAACGTGCTGCTCGTCAAGGCAGTGCTGGAACAGCCGCGCCAAAGGTTCAGCCAAAATAGTAGCCGCCACAGCAAGCGTCTTTGGGCGGATGTCATCAATTCCTGGACAGGCGTGCAGGCGCATGGATAGCAGCTTTCTCATCACGATGTCTGCCGTAAAATTTATATGAGTGAGTCCTGGTGTGGGCACCATAGATTCCAAAGATTCAGGAGACCACGGGATGCAATGAAACGTTGGTGCATATTGTTGTTGCAGAACATTCGACGCTTCTTTAGCAGTCCGAGTTAGACCATCCGCTGTTTGAAGAGGGGAAATCCACTTTTCACCTTGCGGAGGCTGTTCACGTGCTTGTACAGAAGCTTAGGATTTGAAGTTAATCGCTCGGCTAAAGCATGTTGATAAGCTACTTTGTCCTCGCGCACTAATTGGGTACAGTGGTTACGGTGGACAACATAGGCCTTCCAGGTACTCGGACTCGGA
>CALYDF020004044.1:0-22786 GCA_944474145.2 Dicrocoelium dendriticum
CTTACAGTATATCAACGAATGGGATGAAAGTAAGTCTGAAGACAAAAGCTCCGTTGTGCAGTGGAATATGAATGAGACGCTTATGATGAACCTGTACTATCCGCCATATTATCGTCTTATGCAATGTGCGCACGTAATACACATTGTAAATAAATGCATAAATAAATAAATGGTTTATCCTCAAAGTTATCGAGGCGCAGCAAAGCAGGCGGGATCAAAATGTACACGCAGTTATGTTTCGTAACAGACAAGTTGTTATGTATGTAATCGGCAATGGCCGAAAGATGTACTGGCTGCGGAGATTGAGGAAGTAATCATGAGAAAGTAAGTCATCAGTGGATGACGATACTTTGGGTTCAAGTACGCGTATTGCAGACAGTTAAGGCACTATAAGTGTTGGGAAAACGGCATAGGTGGACAGAGGGTTTCTTATTCCTGTATCTGTCAAGAGGATGGTGGGATATGGCTCTTGTCGACTTGTGAGTATGTAGTTCTTGGCAGTGACTTGATTCAGTGGCGAGTCACATCCGCGGTGGTCGACAGGAAGTCGGCACCATGGACCGTCTAAAGCCTGTCTTTATGGAAGAATCCACCTCGCTTACCTCGTCTAGTAGTGCTTTATGCGACGTCACAACTCATCGCAGCAACTTTCAGCATCCTATTATAGTTCAACCAGACAACGATCCCGGTCTACAAGCTTCAGAAGTAACGACACCTACGAAATCCAGCCCGCCGCCTCCCATGACCAATCGCCGTGGTCACGAGATACGTACGCCCGATCGGTTCTGCGGCTATGTACAGTGTAAATGCGTTTTGATTTGCAAATATTGTGTGTAATTGTCCCGTTTTTGGTCGAATAAGGTTTTGAAAACCAACAAAATGTCAAAAACCTCAGAAAAACCTTTCTCTAAAGATAATTTAAAAGCCGAACAATGTAAACACGTGTATTAATCATTCACCATTTCTAGAGTTTTCTGACCGTGCTCTTCTATTTGCTTAAATCTACAAGCCCCAACCCTCCTCTTCGATCAACTGGCCCAGATGAGCAATATTTTTGAGGACCCTGACGCGAAAGCTGATCGTTTCTCCGAGGGACGAGTGTCGCTTCTTAGCGGCACTCGGGTCGTTTCTTCGTGGGACGCCGGTCTATTCTCCGTAAGATGACGGTCTTTTCTCCGTGGGACGAGGGTCGTTTTGGCGTGGGGTGGGGTGCGGAGTGAGGTGAGACCACTTCCACGCACACAGTTTAGCAGCAGCGGAGGTTGAGGTCCTGTCGGCCTTTTCTGGACTAGCCAGTTATTTTGTAATCCGATTAGCTCGCTCCAACGGCTCGCCGAAATGCACCCTGCCCTGCAATCAATACATAATAAATCACAAACTGCACAGCAGACTCCGAATTTCGGCGAACCGTCATTTGACACGAACGCTTGCACATTCGTACTCTGCACGATTTTGTACTACGAACCTCCATTCAACAGTCTTTTGCGATACTGAAGGCTTTCTATGTTCAGCCTTCTAGGGGTGCTCTACAGCGCCCTAAAAGATAACTGCCATATTTCATATACTATTTCATGGTTGACCAATTGTTCATTATCCTTTCTTGTTTTAGTCTTCCTTACAAGCGGCTCGAAACTCTTGACCGCCTTGTAAGTTCCTGCGCTAACGTGTGCTTTCTGTCTTGCTTCATCCGTCCTCGCCATTTTGTAGCCCATCGAATACAGTCCGCTGTGTCCGACTCCAATGGCCTTCTGATATCTGCGCTTACTTTCTCGCACCATGCTGCTGACTTCACCATGGTTGAAGGGTGTCGCGACTGTGCGACTGTGCCAGTCAAATGCGGGCGACCGATGTTGGTCATCGTTGAAATGGGCGATTGCTTGTCAGTGCACGTAAGTAGGCAACCATGAACTAGGTGTATCGTTGATGCCCGAGGTTGTTAACGAAATGTCAGTCGCATAACCTTACCACCCGAAAGCGCTTGGGAAAAAACACAATACCAAGGCGAGATAAATGTGTGGTTATTGTCCACATGGGACCGTAGTAGTAATGGTTAGCAGTACAGCTAGTGAACAGTGCATCGCCCAGCTGCCTACGAACAGAGACGGATAGTATGACTACCACCGAATGTTACGGAATACAGAGCCGTACTAACTGATTAAGTCGGAGTATGATGTTCACCAGCGAAACTGTTGTCCATGACAAGGGACCCCAGTAACAAATGGAGCAATTGTGTCCGATAGTAGTGAATGTCAATGCAAACACAACTAAACAGACCTCGGTTGCGTAGTTATAACAACAGTTAGCCGAACCTTTGAATGAGAATAGCAGTTGAAATAGTGTGGTAGTATAGGTTGTTACACGGACGAACAGAAGGTGGAGCGAAGTAGAACTCAGCTTGCAAACGTGTAAGCGATGGTTGGGAAAAATCTCAATAATCGAACTAGACGGTTACCGAAGGCAGCGAACGTAATTGTTCGCAATTGACCACATTGTTGCGGAAAGCACTGGCGAGAAATCACTATATATAATGCTTATTGTCAACAATGGTATGGAAAATGTATAAGCCAAACAACTGAGACAGTGAGTGTATTTGTCTTAATCTATTACGTCTTCGTGGAACACAGTAGAGCAAAAGCACCGTATATAATAAACACTGCAAACTAGGTTATGAAAAGTATGGAAGCCAAAAGACAGAAGTGAATACTGAGAGGTTGTGCCAAGTTCCAGTTATTCGGCTAACCCCGTAAAACCAACTGCAGTGTGGTGCGATGCATTAAGTCATTCTGCACTGCATGCTGTTTGTTCTACTGATGTTATGAGTGCAACGAATTATGCAGCCTCATATGCATGCATCACGTATGTGGATATGACAGCGTTGATGCTTCTTCGCATGAAACAGTGCACATTTCATGAAGGCGGTAATGAAAGCACGCACTGCAAATCAGCTGCGCTGATTTCCTTGACAGGAATAACACCATCAACTTGTTCTTCCATTAATCAATTTGCTGTGTAAGATGGAACATTTAAGTTGTGTGAGTATTTATCAATACACCGGATTGTAATGTCGGCCCAGATAAACGCAACCAACATACCACTGCAATATCCGTTTTATCAGCCTTTTGTGATGTATAATATGCGGTTATTAAACATATTGACTCTCGTCCCATGCAGTAGTGCCACAGAAGATATCTGGCTATAAGAGAAATAAGTCCAGATTAATGTGAGGCCATTGTCCTCATATATAAAAAGAATTATCCATGCCAGATGAACGCGCAAACCATGGAGAAGTCCATATGTAAGTCGCTCAGGTGCATTAAACTGAACAAACTGATTCCCTTCGGTACCCTGTTAAAAATTTGGCGCAATTTCAGCGTATAGCGCAATATGCCAGACCGTAGTATAGCTTTATCATAGACTATAAAGCTCTACTTGTAACCAGATTTGCGTGGTTATTTTGACCTGTATGCGATTAGCACAGAACATGTTGACAGTGTGTGCTTTTATAAACCTGGTCTATAAATGTTCACGATGATGGACATCACAACTGCGCACTTATGAGCGTGATAAACCGTTTCACTGAAGTCAATTCTTTTGCACCTAAGACTAAAAATGGCCTCAGATGCCACACGTTGACATTCGGATTATCCTCTCAGTGACACCTGCTGTTACATGCAGTATCTTATCCGCGTAAGGGATACGTTGTGTGTCTGATAACGACATGTGTACTCCTTTTGCACTGAAACTCCGCATATGAGAACGGATGTTTCACGATGATCTGACTCAAATGTCCAATCCTGTAGTATTGTAATCCCGCATATTGTCAAAATAGTAATAGCCTTCAACTCGTAATTGGCCGCTGTAAAATTTCGGCCATTTGGCATGTACCTACAATCACGACTTGGTTGTCGAGCTGAAACTTCATTTGTTTATTTATTTTGTAACAGCAAGTGCTTCTGGAATGATGGAGATAACATATGAATTTGAGCTTGTGCATGTGCTCACACTCATCATGGCATCGGAACTCACTGGGTGCAGTATACAACCGCTTACACCATCGCAGTGCGGTTGTTTTGATGCGATTGGCCTATTAAGTGAACCTGGTCCAACCCATCCAGATTCCTTTCTCTTTCCGCACCCTTATTGGTCACCATGGTTGCGTTGGCCCATTGCATACCAAAGCATACCATTATAAACCGTTAAACACACCGCTTAATGGAGCCAAGCTTCGCCATAGCATGATTGTCCTACACTTATAGCATTGCATTTAGCGTGATCGGGAAGCAGGAAAAGCGACGTGTATGCTACACTGACTTCTCATGTCAGACACGGGAATGAATCATGTGACAATCCTTTTGTGCTCCCAATCATGTGTACACTTGATCATTTCTGTGGGTAATTATGGTTCCCATCCTAGGCTTTACTAATGCGTACGCCCGTTATCAAGGCTTTCCGCTAAACTCCGGTTATGTTAAAAGTACCGACCCACAGACATCCATGTGACCTTACGCCGAGGCAAGATTCAGTGACTTCGCACGCCAGACCGGTCGCAACCCTTGATTACAACTCCACGTTGAAATGCGAACGGAATGCGTGCGCAGAAATGCAAGGCTGATCAACCCGGTCGCAACCGTTGATCACACATCCACGTTGAAATGCGAACAGAGTGCCTGCGCGGACTTGTAAGGCTCGCATGTTCCGGCATGAATGAAATCTTACAGCGGCCAATTATTGACCAGGTATTTGAAATCACTGACGGGAAAGCTTATGGTACGCTGAGGATGGTGGTGGCTAGATCCTGGCAAATGATCTACCCACTGATGCTACTGTTGCCCCATTGGCTCATGTCCTAGTGGCCTCCTCATGGCGACCGCTGGGTGGGAGTTGGGTTTCGCACTTCTCCCTGCTAAGATCCAGGACACCAATCCGCATGAGTCAGGGAAATGACCATGTGCTAGACCCGCTGCGTTTCGGGTGTTCATTTAATCGAAGGCTTTGACTGAGGACCCAAGTCGTTCGCCTGTCAGGTGTGGGCGCCCTGCCAGAATCCTGGTCCATCCGCTTCGGAGGTTAGGAAGTGGTCGATGGCCCTCTTCCCGTAAAACCTAGCCATGCGAGACAACAGGTTTACGCGTTCTAAGCTCGCAGCTCAATTGACGTAAAGCACGAGCGCCACGCATTGTCTCTGACGGTGAGAGGGCACCTCCGGGTGTTCAATGGTTTGTTACTGCCCGCCTTAAGCCAGGTAGCCCCTGGTCAAATTGGTACAAACCCGCCAAAACCCACCTGCGTCTGGCCGTGGTCGCAGGTGCGTATCCTACTACGGTCGCAAAACATATATGAATCGTTCCAATACCTCAAAGGCTGCATGTGACAGCCGTCAAGCAGATCCCAATCTGTCTCTGCAATCACATTCCCGAGCTGGATCTGCTCCCCACTGGCTTGTGCGTCAGGTTATTGAGCCAAAGGCTCCGGGTGGAGTCCCTCAAGCAAACCTATGAAGCACAACTACCACCTCGCGTGCGATTGCCCACCAATGCAATCGTACGTCTGCGCGCAAAGCACTCAGCATCAGGTGCCGGAACGTGCGCACACTACTGGACCGGAACTCCAGCGAGCGCGGGAAGTGACGCACTGCACTGCTCGCGATGGAGCTGGTGCGTTACCACATCGATATTGCGGCGTTCAGTAAAATCCAGCTCGCTGAGCAAGGTAAGTTGCATGAAGCAGGTGCCGGATAAACATCCTACTTGGTGGCCAACGCCGCCTCAGCATTACGTGCTCATGGGGTAGGATTTGCAGTATCCGATAGTCTCCATGGCCAGCTGGTGGGTGAACCAACAGGCATCAGCGCGCGACTGATGACTGTTCGCCTACGACTCGGAAGAGGTAAGTTTGCCACTTTTATAAGCACGTACGGTCCAACCACGTGTTATCCTGATGACACACGTGATCAATTCTACACTCAGCTATCCTCCGTGATACGGTCTGTGCCGAGGAGCGACCGACTATTTCTGCTGGGTGATTTCAAAGCGCATGTTGGCCGTGCTGCATCGGTGTGGACAAATGTTATCGGTTCGCATGGCATTGGTTCAGCGAATGCGAACGGTGACAGGTTGCTCTCACTGTGTGCCATTCACGGCCTGACAATCACGAACACTCGGTTTGCACTGAGTGCGAGTGATATAGCAACTTGAACACACCCACGGAGTGGTCACGCTCAGCTGCTAGACTATGTCATCGTACGTCAGCGTGATATGCGTGAAGTGTGCATGACACGTGTACTGCGTGGAGCTGAGTGTGGCACTGATCACAAATTGGTGCGCCCTAAATTATACATATATTTTCATAAATCTATGTATTGCACTGCCGGCGTGATTCGGCGTAAATTTATCATACTCTCCATCAGTGCTGTGGCGAAACGTATTAAGCTGGAGAAGGCGATGGCTGCACGCGTCTGTGTGATGTGGACTGCATAACCACAGTGGGCGACCTGTGGCACCACATTCGCGACCAGGTGACAGCTGCTGCGGAGGAGACCATCGGGCGCGCAAACTCTAAGCTGCCTGATTGGTTTGATGACAACAATACGACGATTGGCGCATTGGTGTCAGAGAAGAATGCAGCATTTGCTGCACATATGGCAGACCCCAGTGACCTAGAGAAGAGTAGTCAGCTTCGCAAACTTCGACGGCGACTGACCCGAGAGCACCGTCGCATGACAAATGCATGGTGGACGGAGAAGGCGAAGCAGATGGAATGCTACACCGAAGGCCGCAACACAAGGAATTCTTCGACTCCTTGAAGGCGGTGTATGGACCGAGATTGGAGCCGCTGACGACGCTGATGGATGGTAGCTCAGGCGCTACCTGCACACAGACTGCAGACATAATGCAGGTCTGGCGGAAACACTTTGACAGTCTCTTGAACAAACGTTCAGAAATCGATTGGCCTGCAGTGAACGGCCTGAAGCAGCACGATGCGAAGGCGAATCTGGCGGACACGATGACACTGGATGAAACGCAGAGAGAAATTCCTCAGCTGCGAAACGGCAAGTGTGCTGGGGCCGACGGGATCCCGCCTGAAGTATTGAAACCCGGCGGACCCGCGTTGTTGACTGCGCTGCACCAATTCGTGTACCGTGTTTGGATTGAGGAGGAGGTGCTTGCTGATCTGAAGGATTCCCTTGTGCTACCACTGTACAAGGGCAAAGGGAGCAAGCAATGTTGCACGAATTATCGTGGCATCAACTTGCTGAGTGGTGTGTGCAAGATGAGTGCCCGAATTCTCCTCAACCACCTCGTCAGTCAGGTTGTGGAACCGAACGTGGCGGAAGAGCAGGGTGGATTCCGTTCGGGTCACAGCACTATAGATATGGTGTTTGCGGCTCGTCAGTTGCAGTAGAAATGCAGAGAACGACACCAGCTGTTGTACTCATTTTTTGTTGATTTCACCAAGGCACTTGATACGGGGAACCGCGAGACATTGTGACTGGTGTTGGGTAGGTTTGGTTGACCGCGTAAGTTTGTAAGTTTGATTGCATGTCTGCACAGTGGTATGCGAACGAGGGTGCAGCTGAGTGGAGAGACCTCGGATGACTTTGCAGTTGTCTCTGGTGTGAAGCAATGCTGTGTCTTAACTCCTGCCCTGTTTAATGTATATCTGCATGCAATGATGTCTTGTGCTTTGATGCTGCTTGTGCTTACGGTGTTCGTTGTTGAATCGCATTGCTTTTGGGTTGCTGAACATCCGTCGTTTCGGTGCGAGAACTCTAGTCTGTGAGACAACTACCCATGTGTTGCTGTTTGCTGACGACTGTGCGTTGTTTTCACAGAGTGCGGATGACTTGCAGCACATGACTGGTGCTCTGGCCTCGACAGCGGCCAAATCCGGGCTCACCGTCAACACAAGCAAAACTGTCTGTCACTTTCAGCTTTCACCGGAGGTGCAATCTTCAATATTGCCGCGAATCAGCATTCGTGTTGAAGTATTGGAAACCACCTCCTGCTTCTGCTACCTTGGGAGTGTGATGTCGACTGATCAGCAGATACACAGTGAGCGGCGCATTAGCGTGTCGGAGGCAGCTGCGGCATTCGGGAAGCTTGAGTACCGAGTGTGGAACAACCATCAGATTACTATTGGCACGAAGCTGATGGTGTACAAATCCATGTGCTGTCCGTTTTCTATGCGGCAGTGAAACGTGGACAATGTACCGGCAGGATTTGCGATATCCAGAATGTTTCCATCAGCAGTGTTTGCGACGGATTTTGCGGATCGCCTGGGGCACCAGAGTTGCAGACACGGAAGTGTTGCGACCAAGTGGAAGATATGCAGTGGACTGCATACTTTTACTGAGACACCTGAGGTGGCTCGGTCATGTGAGCCGAATGGACACGACACAGATACCGAAACAACCCTTATATGGTCAGCTGAGTATTGGGAAGCGCCATGTGGGGAAACCAAAGTTACGTTATCAGGACATGATTAAAGTGAGCCTCACACGTTCTAATCTTGATTGCAGCTCATGGGAATCGTAAGACTTTGATCGGCGTGCATAGCACGATCTAATCACGAACGCAGTTGCCGAAGTGCGGGAGAAAGACCTCATACATGCAGAGAAGAAGCGACAAGTGCGGAAGTGGCAAGCACCAATGAATTGTACTCCATCGACATCGAGCGCATGGTGCTGTAGCACATGCCGTCACGAGTTCCTGAGTCAGACAGGCCTAGAGAACTATGAGCGAGGCTACTCGGGACCACTACCGAAGCGACGACGGGTCCAGCAGAGAAGGTAGGCAGAACCGGCGCAGCATTTGTAGGTACGCTGCATCCGATTTACTAACTGCGTTCTTGCATGCTAAGTCTAATTATTTCAGGTGGTGGGGTTTCAGTTTTGTCCTAACGCTTTTCTTTCTCATATAAATGTCTACCTCTACTCTCTTCTAAAATCTTGCACACGTCGCTTAAGCCACCTGTAGTTAATTTCAATGACATATTCGTGTTTGTGGCATTTCCCTAAAATATAATTTCTGACCTCGTGAACTTATCTCGGATTCTTTTATGAACAAATTATTTCATATGCTCATTAAGTTAAGATTTATATCACCGCTTCCCTATGCATTACTCGATTTCTTTCCTTTGTTAGCTTTCCCTCAAGTGGTTGGCTGTTGCTTGATATCCCCGATGTGGCTGCGCTTGATGTGCATATTGACAAGGTGCCTACCTGTCTATTACCCACTACCTCGTCCATACTGGCTCCAGGAGACAGTTGGTCGTTGCTGGAGTGGACGGGGTGCCCGGTTCTTGTGGCCGTGTTAGGCTCGAAGAGTGGTTCCATGCACTCAGTGTGAAGCGGACTACGGTCCAGCCACCGCCTTCTGTGCGCTTAATTCCTAATTACGGCGTGCTTGTTTTTGCTTGTGAAGTAGTGGAGGCCGGCTCCGTTGATGAAACGTGGCTCCCATCCACATGCCTCCCGGTCTTATTCCTTCGGGTTTACACTGGATATGGGGTGTGTGGATGGAGCTGTGGGTGGTGCATCGCAAGCTACACATGATCCCTCTGTAGGCGCAGGCGTCCTGTGGCTGGCCACAGTGACTGGGGAATCCGAAACCGAATGCCGCCAACAATATGAAATCACTGACTGTCAAAATGTGCCGCGCTACTTGCTGTGCAGGTCAAAATAATCACGCAAATTCTGTTTCACCTAGCTTTATAGTCTATGATAAAGCTATACTGCTGTCTGGCATATTGTGCAATACTCTGATATTACGTCAAATTTGTTATAGGTTCCCGAAGCAATCAGGTTGTTAAGGTTAATGCACCTGAGCGACTTACATATGGACTTCTCCATGGTTTGCGCGTTCATCTGGCATGGATAATTCCTTTCAAACTTGAGGACAACGGCCTCACATTAATCTGGCCTTATTTCTCTTATAGCCCGATATCTTCTGTGGTACTACTTCATGGGACGAGAGTCAATATGTTTAATAACCGCATATTATACATCAAACAAACCTGATGCGACGAGTATAACAGTGGTATGTTGGTTGCACGTATCTGGACCGACATTACAATTCGGTGTATTGATAAATACTCACACAACTTAAATGTTCCATCTTACACGGCAAACTGCTTGGTGGAAGAACAAGTTGATGGTGTTATTCCTGTCAAGGAAATCAGCGCAGCTGATTTGCAGTGCGTGCTTTCATTACCGCCTTCATGAAATGTGGACTGTTTCATGCGAAGAAGCATCAACGCTGTCATATCCACATACAAGATGCATGCATATGAGGCTGTATAATTCGTTGCACTCATAACATCAGCAGAACAAATTGCATGCAGTGTACGTGTCTTTTTGACAGCTTCCCGTCGTCCGGTCTGCAGATGCTGCAGCGTTTTCGTAACAAGACGGTGGTAGGGGCGCTTCTACTGCACTATCATCTGCAGTTCTCAGGTTTTATAGCAGACAATGTAGGCCCAGTCACTGGTATTAATTGTATGAGGAAAACTCCAACAGGTGGGCGAGGGAAGGTGTGTGCGCTTGCCGAATGTGACGAGCGGGACGTGTCCCCGCCAATCCCATAACAAAGCGGTTGCAACAAGATGAAGAGATCTGGGCAGCTCTAGCCGGGTTGAAAATCATTGACCTGGTGCACAGGGTGTGGGGTAACAAAGGCGCGGAGTGGTGTGGAAATGTGGTAGTTGACCCTTAATTGTGTTCAAGTCAGAAGCTGGAGCAGGAGTGAAACCGCGGTGTGAATAGACAGAATTAGGGCGTGAATAAGTTGGGTAAGTGTTGGTTACCTCAGCGACAATAGTCTAAAGGCGACGTGGAGATAGCGAATCGAGACAGTAACTTATTACCTTATAGAACAGTGCAGCCGACTCATACACAGACTCAGATATAAATAACTCGTCCCCATTTCTTGATTTCACGAGTACGACAAAGGTTGTCCAGTTAACGATGTGAATCGGACGGTAGACTACGACTACATCTGTTGTTGGGGAATAGACAGTAGGTGGATTTAAAATACCGAACAATGCACTAATCTAATATCACTACCCTAGAACTCATGGCCAACTGACACTCCGGTTGATGGAATGCCCAGTAAACATTAACGCAAGAATATACTACGCCCTGGTTGGAGCGGTTACATTTTGCGTCCAGCCGCCCAAATTGTTACGTGCTAGTAGACTTGCATACGTCGTTGTTGCAACAGGTGAGATTCACTTTCACTCAAACAGTATGAAAGCTGCTGCAACCAGGTTGTATTCGCACAAAGCATTTGACGACTGCTCACAAGTAGCCAATCGTTTATTGTCACTGTAAGCTGAGGTATCGGGTGGTCTGTAAACATACCAAAATGGCTCCGTCGATCCCAGGATACCAGCCATTACCCATACTGAGTCCATGAGTACGGACAATTATCCTCGGTTTGTATTTTTGATATAAATGGCGACTCATACCCCTCGTTTATGCACACCAATTTGCCAGCAAATCTGATAGTCAGAAGGTGTGTATACCTTCACTTTAACATAAGGGGAAACCATGTTTTCATAACAAAGATTGCGTCCGGGTCGGCGAGGAAGGACAGTGGGCGCGGGATGTGCATTTTATTGTTTAGGGACTTAGCGTTTATAAGCGTCATTGAAGAAGAACAATTAGAGTCTACTGGATTAACGGCTGAGCCAGTGAAGCCATTGCTAACTACTTGGTCATCTGCAGGAATTGTAGCAAGTTAGTGAGAAGGCATTGCAGAATTCGGAGGCTATTGGGGGACATGCATAAAGGTGTGAGGCAGAATATCGAGAGTGTCGGATACGAGAAGCAATAACGTGAGTCAAATATTGAAACGCTAATACCCTGCGTCGCACAAGGTTATTAAGTGTTGCTAAGTTGCTAGCAAGTGGGAGCAGGAGCACGATACCTATTGAGAGAGTAGTGGAAATGCAATGCTGTGATGCCGCGTCCTACAGGCTCTTTATTATTTCTAGCTAGCTTTAGATTGGACGCGGTACCTACCGTGTTCAGCCGCGTGTTGTCGAAATAAAACTGATCAGGCTCGTGTTGGCACGACCGAGCTACCGGGGTATTACTTTGGAGAAGTAGTGTGACGGGTTCCGAGAATCTTATTGTAGTCGGTACCATGCGAAAGCATACTTGCATAGGAAAATGTTACCTCGTATATTGCATTTTCACACTTGTTAGAATGAAGAAGTATGGTTTACTGAGCAGGGGAAATCCATGATCAATGGTTATTTGAGTGACTACTGCTCACTGGTTGGAAGCAGCAAGTCGAGGTCACTCTGCGTAGCTACACCTGATGTCGTTTAGGGACAAAGCCCCTTTTCGTTGGGTGCCCTCCAAATATTTCATATCAACAAAATGTTAGTCCAGGGATTTCTTAAATTTCATGGTTATCAGCGTTGAAGATTTTGGGATTTGAAACAAAAAGACGAAATTAGTATTCCGCGGCGTACTCATAATGGATTTCGCTGAAACGACTTGCACTTTTACGGCAATTTAGTGTGGAGCGGGCGATAGCTATTTCGTAAAAGAACGCTTGTCATATTCCACCACACCTCTGTCAAATTTTTTTCATTGCATATCACTATGGAGCAGTATTCTAAAACTGGGTGTGCAGAGAGCTTGTAAAGTGTGGCTTTAAAATCTGCCAAGGACATCGTTCTACAGATGCATCGGATGAATGAACTAACACTTGCAGTGCTGTAGCTACTTTGTTCTTTAAAGTTAAGTGACGTTCAGTAGTGTACTCCGAGTTTTCTTAATGCTGTGCAGTTGCCTATTGGGCTGCCATTCAAGGTCAGCACGCTTGGGGATATGCAGCGGCTGTGGTGTATGACACCGCATGCTTCCGGTGAAAGTCCCCGCTTCCGTGTTTTGCTACAGCCATCCAGTGCGGTGTGGTCACTATCCGTATCAATGCGACCGTTCGGTATATCCTACAGATTGAAGCAGATAAATAAATAAATAAATGGCTTATCCTCGACGGGGCGAGGCACGCCTGTGAAGGTATGAGCAGATGGGTACAATAGGTATACTCGTATAGCCATGGTTCGGGGATATTACTGAAAAAGGTAGGAATGAGGATGGTTTCCGATTTTACACATAGAAGGATGTCGTTCAGTCATGGCATCGAACTCGGAGATGAGGCTGGTGCGCGGAAAATTAGCGACAACTATGTCATCAAAGTCAGCGTTAGGTAAGGTTTTGATATGAGGACATATCCGTGCATGTTAAAGTAATACTTTCTTATACTTATTTCTGAGTGAAGAATCAGTGTGCCACTCCAGCTATAGCTGGCGTAACACACGGGATCTACGTGGAACTGTATGCTCGATGATAGCGAAATGAATTGTTTTTTGGTGGTCACAAAGCCACATAGATACCATAAGACACACAGCTGTAGCGCTGTGCCTCGCTTAGTGATTAGGTATTCTCAGGTTGCTAGCAGACGACTGCTAACTACGCTTATTAAAGGAAATCTTGAGCTAAATCTCCACGACGCTAAACCGAAATGCAAGACGAATTCATGAAGAAAAGCATAATTGATACTTGATGCAAATGATTGCAGGGGCGCTGAGTCGCGCAATGTGTTTCTATGCTCCGGGTTAATTAGAATATAGCAGCTATGCTTGACAACGTATTAGGATGCGGTTAGTGGGACTGGATTCGCCATGCTGACGAAAAGGATACTCTTTTTAAAGATTAATTAATTTATTCTCAAATACTTCGAGATACACCAAATCTCACATGATTAGGACTTTACAAGCGACTGTTTTGAAACAGGGACGTTGCTTAGCATGAAATGTGCTGTTCGCATTATATATATATATATATATATATATATATATATATATATATATATATATATATATATATATATATATATATATATATATATACGGATGGCGACCTCCGGTTTAGGATTTGCCTGTCACTGTGGCAAGCCAAAAACGCCTGCGCCTACCGAGGCGCCACGGGTGTCTTGCGCTGCACCATCCACAGCTCCATCCACACACCCCATATCCAGTGTAAACCCGAAGGAATAAGACTGGGAACCATGAAAATGGGAGCCACGTTTCATCAACGGAGCCGGCCCACACTCCTTCACAGACAAACGCAAGCACGCTGTATTTGGGAAATCAAGCGCACACAAGGCGGTGGCTGGACCGTAGTCCGCTCCACACTGAGTGCATAGAACCACTCTTCGAGCCTAGCACGGCCACAAGGACCGTGCACCCCGTCCACTCCAGGAACGACCAACTGTCTCCTGGAGCCAGTATGGACGAGGTAGTGGGTAATAGACAGGTAGGCACCTCCTCAACATGCACATCAAGCGCAGCCACATCGAAGATATCAAGCAACAGCCAATCACTTGAAACGACAAAATGAAATAAAATAAATCCCATAATGCATACAGATACGGTGGCATAACTCTTCGCTAAATAACCATATGAAGTAGGTTGGTTAACAACAAATCCGTGATAAGTAAGAAATGTCCACAAGTTATTTAAAATGCTACAAACGCAACAACATTACCGAAACTAAGCGCAATTTGCGTAAGCAACGTGGCCAGTTAATAGAAGATCATTCAAGAAGGTAGAACAAACCAAATAAAGTGGAATAAAATTCATCCAGCTTAAAAAGACCTTGTTGAAGTGTATGCTGGTTTAGACCAACTGCCTTGAAAAAGCATCAAGAAAACAACATCAGCCTCAGCATGTGGCGTATATATATATATATATATATATATATATATATATATATATATATATATATTTATATTTATATATAGACATCGCGGGAGTTCCTATGGTGCGTTGAGGCTGGTGATGGCTAGATCCTGAGAGATGGTCTCCCCACTGCTCCTACTGCTGTGCCATTGGCTCATGTCCTGGAAACCTCCTCGTGGCGACCGCTGGGCAGGCCGGCTTAGTGAGCCATGAGCGAGGCTATTCGGGACCACTACCGAAGCGAGGACGGATCCTGCGTAGAACGTGGACAGAACCGGCGCAGCGTTTGTGGGTACGCTGCATTCCATTTACTAACCGCGTGCTTGCATGCTAAGTCTCATTATTTCAGGTGGTAGGTTTTCAATTTTGTCATAATATTTTTCTTTCTCAAATAAATGTCCACCTGAACGCTCTTCTATAAACTTGCACAACTCGCTTAAGCCACTTGTATTTAATTTCGATGACATCTTCGTGTATGTGGCATTTCCCTAAAATATACTTTCTGACCTCGTGAATTTATCTCGGATGCATTTGTAATAAACTTATTTCATATACCCATTAATTTAAGATGTATATCACCGCTTCCTTATGCGTTACACGATTTATTTTCTTTGTTAGCTTTCTCTCAAGTGATTGGCTGTTGCTTGATATCCCCGATGTGGCTGCGCTTGATATGCACGTTGACAAGGTGCCTACCTGTCTGTTACTCACTACCTCGTCCATGCTGGCTCCAGGAGACAGTTGGTCGTTGCTGAAGGGGACGGGGTGCATGGTCCTTGTGGCCGTGCTAGGCTCGAAGTGTGGTTCCATGCACTCAGTGTGGAGCGGATTACGGTCCAGCCACTGCCTTGTAAGCGCTTAATTCCCAACTACGGCGTGCTTGTGTTTGTCTGTGAAGGAGTGTGGGCCGGCTCCGTTGATGAAACGTGGCTCCCATCCACATGGTTCCCAGTCTTATTCCTTCGGGTTTACACTGGATATGGGGTGTGTGGTTGGAGCTGTGGTTGGGGCAGCGCAAGCCATCCATGGTCTCTCTGTAGGCGCAGGCGTCCTGTGGCTGGCCACAGTGACATGCAAATCCGGAACCGGATGCCGCCAACCATACTGCCGCAGATATAGGGTGCTTGGATGGAGCTGTGGGTGTGCAGCGCAAGCTACCTATAGTCCCTCTGTAGGCGCAGGCGTCCTGTGGCTGGTCACAGTGACAGGCAACTCGAAAACCAGATGCCGCCAACCGAACATATATATATATATATATATATATATATATATATATATATATATATATATATATATATATATATTGTAGTTAACGTAATGACTGATGCACTATTCAGGAACGAAATCGTTCATGATTTGGCGAAAGTCTAGAGCATATATTTGTGAAAGCGAAACAAATATAGTAGAGACGTAAGGTAGAAACAGGGAGGTGTCCTTTTTGTGCATATATCCTAAATATATTATAAAGATGGGTAATGTCGCTCGGATTAACTTGCCAGTGTCAGTTTGTGTGGCAGTGATAAAGCCATGTAGATATCAAAGCCTAGTACGCTAAGGCCCCACTCCATGCTGCGTGATAAATTGCTTCTGTATTGCTGGTAGACGAGGGATGACGCACATTAAGTAAAGAAACGCTTCAGTAAAACCTCTGCGGCCATAAGGGAAAAGTAAATGTCTAATTTATGGAGAAGAGCGTATGTGATTATGGATGCAAACGGTGCAATGGCGTTGGATTCAGGAACCTGATTTGTTGGTCCTGGTTAATAAGCAGATAGCAACTGCCTGAGGAAGAAATAAGTAGCTCCAGTTCTGATGGAGTTAGAGAACTTGTAGATGGGACTTGATGTCCAAGGATGGCATATTGGGTAGACATTTTTGGTGATAATGCTATGTCGATAACATTAGTGTACTTTTCCGAAGTCAGAAAATCTTTAATGTACACGCTAGCCCAGACCCCAGAGAAAGAGTCTTCGATGTAGCTGCAGCGGCATTCCCCATTGCTCAATGATCCTTTCATCCCCCTAGGAACACGATACTGTAACCTCCACCGGATTCAGCGCCACAGGCACCATTGGAATGGTCAGTTCAAGGAAACTCAGCCACTGTTAAATTTCACACTACTGGTAAGCTCTAAAGTAGTATGTAAGACATTGCATTTGTAGATTTACTTGTTCAAAGGTTGTGGCGATAGCATCAGCCGGACTAAAAAGAGGAACAACTTCGAACCTTATCAGTGGGCGTCAACCCTGTCAGCAACATCGGTCACTCGAGCGTACGAATCGGGACACCCATAGGGAAATCATGATATGTGTTGAAGTATGGAAACGTGTGGTGACATAGTATATTAGAACTAACACTCATCACAGTGTTTGTATTATTTTACTCGATAATAATTGATAATTCAACTGCCACCCTATGTTTAAATGCACCAACTTATTACGGCACTACTGGCGCGTCATTTGGATTTCGCTTCTGTGTCTCGCCGAGTTCACTGATCCCTTTTCCGCTATGGATATGAATCCGGTGAACGTCTTTACTAATTGCGCTACCACAAGTCTTTATCGCAGAATATGAGGAGTTGAAGGTGACATACAGATAGAAGTGCAAGGAGTTTTCACATTGTAAGGTATGTGTTTTGTTTTTCTTGGAATCTGTTTTCAGCTGCACGCGAGATGATACTTACTGTGCCTACTGCACAAGATGTGCATTCTTCGCGCCATGCTGTGCAGGAGTCTTTTACGGTTGCAGTATCGCCTACCGGTGGAGTCCTTCACCACACATATGGATGGAAAGTGCATGCTGCTTTGCCTTCCATAAACCTACGTATGCAGCGTTGTTGTAGCTAACATAGGTTTTCAGCCCGTCCAACCAAGATTTTGTGTCCAATGGAATCGATTACTTTAGAGGAAATTCTGCGTGACGTGGCTTTGGGCGGCAGATTTACGTTGACCCAAAGTAACCCTTTTTCGCGCAATATTGGGCACCTATATCCTAACTTACCAGTTGACGCGCGCAGCATTTGGAAAACAACCCGTCGGTGTCCAGTGCGATAGAGCAGATGCGGCAGTTATATCGATATGGTTTTGCAAGATGCCGTACGTCACGTGTTGTGCCGGAAGCATTCACCCCATCCGTCGTTGCTTTAGTTGCAGATCCAAATAAAAGGAATGACCGTGTACAAAAGCTAGCGCAAATAGTTGTGGCCAATCCTTGGAAGCTTGATAAATCCGCCGAGTGAGGTGTTTTTATTAGTCTTTACGGTATATTATCGAAGCCCATTAACGTGCTTGAGTTCCTGCGGCCAGCGGTGGATGAATTGAAGAACTTGTTACGCGAAGGTGTCTTCTTGAATGGTAGTGACTATGCTAAAGATTTCATTCTGGACTGCGTGATTACCGATACGTCTGCACAAGCATGCGTTCGGCAGGTGAGACAACATTCCGGATATTGTGCATGCGAGCAATGAAGAACAACTGGTTAGAAACGCGTGAAGTTTGCTAAACCTTTGCAGGTTCGCCCGTTGATGGTTGAATAACATTCGCTAAGGATCCCAAAAGCGCATTATGTAGTGACATGGATTTTAGGTCGCAAAGAACCGAAACATCACATCGAATAATCGCCTTTCTCTGCTCTACTGTTTGATCCGATAAGTTGTTTCCCAATTGCTTACATACACAACTTGTGTCTGGGCATAACATGGAAGGTAATAATCCTATGACTCTACGGTCGGACACGTGGGAATATATGATTGCCAGCAATACCCATTGACATTAGCAACGACTGACTTTGCATGTGTTCGGCAAACCTGACGTTGGGGTAGTTTGCTTAAATTTATACGACGTCTTCGTAAGCTCATAAATGGCCCGACGCCTGCGCGGTCGCCAAGTTGTCGTCGAGTAGTGGAGAGAAGTTTAGCGACTGTCATAGATGATGACTGTTGTTTTGACGCCACTGGATCGACTGTAGTTGTGCGTCGTGGTGAGCGACAATCTGGTTTCTTACATTTCAACCCGCTGAGCACTAACACACATGCAGCTAATGCTGTCATCTCACGTAGAAGGTCTTCGCTAGTGTTGAGCCAGGGTTCAAATGAATTACCTGTGCTGTGTTTCACACAGACCACTTCTCTGTTCCTAAAAAGCTTGCCATCCACCGACCTATGTACTTTTACTTGTTGGGTTCCTTAGCTCCGCCGACCGGGATTCCGTTGAGTTCAATCAGCTTTAAATGTGTAAGGTTGCCCTGCGCGGAGTACACTGTATTTTAACCCACCTTTCACAGCCGGAGGCACAAAGATATCAAGAAACCTGCAACTTAGGTAAGCTGTCCCAATTTATTATTTATTTGCTGTAGTTAATAGTCCATTTTCTACTTCAAATCTGGGTGCGCAATGTCGTTGTACATCATTAAAAGCATTTCTCCGTTACAGTTACGTTTTCACTAATGTGTATATAATCCATTGCATGCTCTGGCGCACCTGATATCGCAAATAGAAGTTACTCCTTTGAACACATTTACCTCTCCTAATAAGGTTGTACAAATGCTGTGCTCTGATTACATATTTGCCGGATATATCGCGTCGTGGAGTTTCAAGAATTTTCTGTTGCAGTGGTCCTTTCATCCTGGATGGTTAATGATGAAGACGTTTTTTAGGGTCGGTTGTCAGCAAAACAAGTACAGGCTTTCCTGATCCACCGCCTGCCACCACCAGCTTCTGCTGTGACTCACAAAGTTCTAATACACCGAAGTACAGGTGAGGCTAATAAACAATTTATTTTATGCATTTTTAGACAATTACTTGGAAGATAAAAAGTTGGAAGAAAACTTGATAACACAAGCCAATTTACCAGTTAACGACACGACCATTCCAACGCTGCGATGAGGGAAGCGAAAGCTGTAGGTTGTGGCAGCTGTGACATGTGACATGAAAAATAAGCCTGGAGTGGCCTTGTTTTCCGGTACACCTGTCTAAATGGTGATGCTTTCAGTTCAGTTCAGTTCAGTTCAGATGGGGACTGGAACGATAGGAATATCTCGTGAGTGTTCCATCTTGAGTGGATCGTTGAGCCAGGAATTGATGAAGTGCTCAGTTATTGATGGATCTAAAACGGAAACACCCGTATCGCACCCTGGCCAACCAGTTAATGCCCACGTTTCCTGCCCTAGCAGTCCCTGCTGTGGCAGTCACGTGAAGTAAGCAAAGGATAGGAAGAGAAATCGAAGGTACAGAATAGGGAAGTGCACTTAAATAAGAAAATAATACCAATACGTGAAGAAAAGTAGAGAAAAGAAAATCGAAGTACGAAGATGTGAGTTACTCAGGAAAATGGAAAGGTTTCGTGTTGCCACCCAAGAGCGTCAAGTTGCCGCTCAAACCCCTTAACCGTAGATTCCCTGATAACACTTTCCGGAAGCATGTTCCAGCGGTCGATAACTCGGCGTGACAGCCGGATTTCCGCCCTAATCCGATCGGACCGCGGTTTGTCCAGCTTCAACGAATGACCGCGTAGAACAGACAATCTAGCGGGACTGAATAGCCAAGACAAATCTGGACCAACCTTCCCAGTCAAGATACGGTAGGTTAGGATTAGGTCTCCTCTAAGCCTTCGGTAGTGCATTGAATGCATTCCCAAACTAAGTAGACGCTCGGGGTACGTCCGTCCCCGTAATCCCTCGACTAACCTAGTACCCACTCGTAAAACCCTCTCTAGCTCCATTTTGTCCCGGACGAGGCAGGGCGGACAAGCCTGGACGCAGTATTCCAGATGAGGGCGAACGAAAGCCGGGAACAGCCTCGTAAAGATGCCGCCCGTCAAGACTCCGAAAGAACGTCGGATTAACCACAACATGCGGAAACCTCTGCTTGCGGCCTTCTTCCAGTTGTCGCCGGAGTGTAACGCCGAAGAGTGTACGACGCCTAGGTCAACCTGGCTAGATACACGGGGGAGTTCGACCCCACCGACCAAGTACTTCGCAGGAGGACAACCTCCTCCAATTCGAAGAACGGAGCACTTTGCCTGATTTATGGGCAGTAACCATAAAGTAGACCAGTCCCAAAGCTTATCCAATGCTCGCTGAATAGCTTCGGAACCCCCAGGAACATCAACAATGTTCCACAGCTTCAGGTCATCAGCAAATAGCAGCGATGGTACCTCAAGCTCCGTGGGTAGGTCGTTCACATAGATAGAGAACAACAGCGGTCCAAGGACCGAGCCCTGCGGCACGCCGCTGAGGACAGACTGCCTAAATGACAGACCCCGGCCTACCCGTACACATTGTTCTCTACCCTCCAAGAAGGCAGATCTGAAACTATTTTTTCATTTAATTATCTCAGAGCCATTTATGCCTTACAGTCCAAATTGCTAGCAGTAGTTGGGCGTTGCGGTTCGCTGGTGTAGCACATGGTCTGGCTATCATTTACTGGAATAAGTTTAGATCATCAAGGCAGTCAGCACGTAGTCCACAAGGCGCAGTTGGAGAAATTTCGCCTCCGGGGAGTGTTTTGCAACAATAAACCTGAGGTTTTCCTTCCCTTGTATGACGCGCTGTAACAGTCATATATGGAAGGTTGTGTGCGTGCTTGGGCCGCGTATCTTTGGAAATATGTTTGCATAAACATGCCTAAAAAGCAGCGACTACGATTTTTGGGGTCAGCGTGGGAAGCCACATTAAGAACGCCTTGGAAGCCTATGTTAGTTTTCCAAAGTACGGTGTAGGTTGAGAGATAAACTGCTAAACTAGTTCAAGATCATGGAGGGCATCAGTGGTGTCAGACCTTCCGACAGTTTGGAACCAGCTGCTTCCGACTACCTGTTGGAGCCTGGAATTTAACTGAAGCATAATTAAATAAACAAATTTCTTATTCGCGACAAAGCCCTTTGGGCGCGTTCAGAATACTGCACTGTTGTACATAATGGCTACTTTGCGAGTCCAAGAGCAGGAGTAATCAGGTGTAGTCAGTTGCGTTGACCCATATGGCCCATTTATTTGTGGCTGTTTGTAGGGAAAATGCTTGCCAGGCAAAAACCCACCTCGTCCCGGAACACTGCCGACCGGTTGTACGACATTGGCAGGGCGGCCTTTAAACCGATTGTTCTCGTGGTCATTCACAGTCATGTATCGCCAAGCTGTGCCTGTTAACAGCATGGTTTGCTTTTCGGGAATGGACCGCGATTTATTGAAGCTGGTGAAGTCAGCAGCTTCAGGTGACTTGCATTTGGTGACTTCGCTTTCTGCATTCCTTTGGTGTAGCTGGATTGTGCGGTGTGCAAGATTTTAATGACCCGTGTTAAATCCGTGGCCAGGAAAGTGTTGCAGGTATGCCTTCAGTGGGTTCTATGTAGGTAATGCTATCCTTTAGAAGAGGGGTAAAAGAAAAATTAGGCCAAGCAAAGAGCCAAGCAAATTGTGCAGAACTATGTCAGTGTATGAATTAAAGCAACTTTTCAACGTTTGCAGTTGTTTAAAAGCTAAGGATAGACCGCAAAAGGTTACATTTCAGGTCTGTTGTTTTGCATGCAAATCCGAGCCCCAATAGCTTTTGGCTGGGAGATAAAAATGCTATTCGTTTTGGTCCAGCGTGCGCAGTATTAGCCATGTTTTGTAATTGGAAATTTTAAGCGCCGTTAACTGGTGAGTTGAGGGAATCAAAAGAGCATAGAATGTTCTGTAGGACACGAGCAGGATAGAGGTTGAGTGATCAAGCACCACTGGTCGAGCTTTTCGCTGGAATACATAATTGGGCCAGAGGTGTTTCTGCGACGAGCGGTTACTGCACAGTTGCACCTGGAACATTTGCATTAGTCAGATGCCAATGAGAAGAAGACTGTTACAAATTCAGTAACCGGATGTTGGAGAATTGGCTGCGAGCTCAAACAAGACGAAGTGTCGGGTGGTTACGACTAGTGCATGGAAGGTGGACTGCTTTACGGACTAACTTAAGACGTAGTGACGTGCGTAACCAATAGTGCATTATACCTAGCAGGTAGAAAAATGCTGCTTATGGTTTGAAGTACTCACAGTCTGTGTG
>CALYDF020004045.1:0-22476 GCA_944474145.2 Dicrocoelium dendriticum
CTAAGCTGTAATGCAGGGAACCTGGTGAAATATATAGGTCCGTTTCAAACAGCGACTGAAAATTAAGCAAGCTTGTTTGCATGCTCTAGTATAAACGAGACAAACGGACTTTGTAATTGAGTGAATTAGTCACAAGTACTTAACATGGGCAAAGCGTTATTTCTTTTCCATGTAGTGCTTTGCAATTTCCTAGCTCTTTTATCGCTCCCTTGCGCAGTACTGGTAGCAAAATTCAATACGTTATATTTCGTTGTGCAGATTTCTTCATCATAGATAGCTCCAAGTTTGAATCGAAGCGCTTAACAAGCTATCTACTGTTAGTGGATTTTATTGTGGACGATAACGGCTGCTTCTGTAGTAATTCACAGCTAATTTCACCTATAAATTAACCGTGCGGCGCAGAAACAAGGTTTTGCATAGACCATAGTCGTGAAGGATTCTATAAACGCTCATAAATGTTTCCTGGAAAAAGAATAAATGTTTCTAAATATAATGGTAGCAATGGAAAAAGTTTGGCTTGACAATGTATTGTCGGCTTATCATTGCAAGGAATGTAGTCTGATGCGTGGCGCTAGTACGAATGTTGGTATTAAAAAGAGTATAGAAGTTAAGTAAAAATGTTTCACTGGAAACATAAGAATGGATAAATTTGAGCAGGTTACCTGTAAGAATAAATAGCGCAAGTTGATTAGGTCTTGGTGAATTGATCCAGTAAAAACCATAGAACCCCTTGTGAGAACTATTATTTTGCAAATTTCTCGGACCCAGTTTCAAGGGAGGTGACATCTTCTAAGAAGACAAATGGGAACCTAGCAGAAACATTACAGAGAAGATCCAGTAGTCGCTTACCAACCATCAATTTAACATGCTCGCGCAAAACTATAGCAAACATGTCAGCAATCGCAGCGTGAGTTCCTTTGATTAAAACGATAAGTGGAACATCGCACTCACATCTATCAAACGGCCAAGCACAAATAATATGTACTTATATCACTGCATTATTTCACTCAGAAGATTCAAAAACGTGTATATTTCATTTGCAACCAAGATTACGACATATATATGACCTAGATTTTCTTAATTCCATAAACGACTCTGTGAAGTAAACTGAAGAAGACAACTAGTATACAGATGTGATAAATCTCTGAATCAAAGCTGGTTACTTTTTCTTCATTAAGACTATGAAGACGGTTACAGCAGTAAACACCCACGATGAACAGTACTAACTTGAAGAAAAATCCTGTTGGTTTTGGTCGACGATCAATGTAGAACAATACGAATGAAAGACTTTACATGAAATAATACAAAATATGTGTGTTGACATCACATTGAAGACTCCAGTCAGCAGACGTTACTTTTTCCCCTGAAATCTGGACACAGTCCAAGGAATTACTTAATGCCCTTATAGTGAGCTCGAGATTCCCCCGTATGACTATGTAAACTATTCTAAAATATATTAAATTATAGCTTCCTTATGTATTAGGGAATTAGACGGTTTGCCTGTTGGAATGTTGTTCCCGTTCGTTTGAAACACGAACACGATCTCCGCTTTTGGCGCGCGACTGGACTGCGAACGACGCTCCGTCCACGCACTAGATGCCCAACTGCCTCCTCCCTAGCTAGCTCTCTTCGGGTGCCCAATTTTTAGCATTAGCTAACTCTCCTCTCGTCCAATAAACTTTTTCCCTAGCTTATATTTTATGTCCTACCCATTGCTTTTGGTTGGCCGTCTAGTTACTTAACGCACAATCATCGCGCTATAACCTGCCCCAACCTTGCAGCTAAACCGTAACTCACCATGCTCATGGGTTCACACAGGCAAGCTGGTCATTCAAATTATATACACGTCATCTATGTGTCTAAACTTCTAGTTGGAACAGCATTTCACAAAACATTTCAGTAATTTGGGTACTGTATCACTAACTTAGACAAAAATAAAGCGAATGCAACAATCTATACATATAACGCGTGCATAATTTTATGGTCAAATATATCTAATAAACTACGCGCTAATTGCGCGAAACAATTCTGGCATGCTTTGGGAATGTATCTTTTGTTATTCCTTTTTACTGTTCCAATAATGCGAAAAAATCGCTAAATACTTCATTCTGAATGTGTTTCCATTAATCTGAATCCTCACTTCGCACAATACATTTGTTGCTTCCAAATATTTTCCATTTTCGACCAGCGAAATTGTTTAGAACTTAAAGTATTTCAAATTAGTGTGAATTTCGCATGGAAAACGAGCTTAGTTAGCACTGATAGATTTGCCTAAACAGCATACCTATTTAACCCTGTCGCAGACCATGTGGGAGCTGCTGATCAGCTTTCAAAGCCCGGTTACAAAGCGGTTCCGATTAAAGTTTTCCATCATTCTAATTCCAATTTTCTTACGATGTATTCGTTTAATAGATAAATTTTTTATGGGATAACCCGTAGGCGTTAACTTATATATCACTAGGCGAAAATCCATAAAATCCTTCGCAGTTCACTGTCCAATGTAAAAATAAGTTTGACTAACTGAGGGCGGTTTTAAATTTGTACCAGTAATTGACCGGTACATGAAAAGGTAATTCGACTGCCTTAATGTTTGGACTTGACAAGTAGTGGTATTTATGTTTTCTAACCGAAACCAAGCATGGTAGACCAAATATTAACATCAACAAATCGACAATTCAACAGAATCTTTGTAAGCATTGGCAGCAGCTACTCCCTCAAAAGTGAGTGTGCCCGATTTCGAAAACGAAATAAAACAAAGCAGATGCAAATGCACCAGTAATAGCTTCAGCGATGTTTGGAAAAGATCGGTCGGTATGGTTGTTGGACAACGTTTCGCTTTTGACACAAAAGCTCCGACAGGCCAGGTGAACCAGTACGCAATTAGAGTGGCATTTTATAGTGAACAAGAACGGCAACCGCGTTACTCGACCCTTGAGCCAAGGTTACATTAAAATGAGAGTTCGCACTTCCACTTCAGGTGGCTTAATCACAGTGGGAATAGTCTAGGTTTTCTTTTGTGCTTCAAGGCCTCGACGGATAAGACCATATTGGTGACAATTGAAATCGAATTGCGCTTTCCAATCTAATCCGCGCATCGAAGCTCATCTGGCTGGCCGCTTTAAGGTCGTTTGCGACACAGTGGAGAGTTTCTAACCCTCCGTTCTATTCACACATATTCTTGATTTTGTAATTTCCAACGCCTCGGCAAATCGCTGCGGCGTTGATCCTATACATTATTTACTGTTATCTGCCTTGTCCGCTCTATCTGGTGAACAGTGTCTAATACAACGACTGTACACATGTGTGCATAGGCCAAACAGCGAGAGTGGTACGCACGCGAATTCCTTATGGCAGAAGGCGCACTTCATGTCTATCAATAAACGTGTTTGAATACCAGGCATTATTACGAGACGGCCATGGCTTCGAATTCATAAGACACGCATCACCAGACAGAGTTGGATAACATAGCCATTAGGGGTTTTAATCAATGAAAAAACTAATAAACGAACTATTCTCGACTTTACGAGACGCATCATGAGACATGATCATGTTAATACAAACGCGTAACACAAGTAATGGTACAGAAACATTTCATGTTAACCAGTACATACTGGTTATATGTCTGTATATATAATTGTAGTATGTAAATGGGTTCATGTGTAACACATCATGTTAGTACATTTGTTAATATTGCTGTGAAGTTGTGACTGTTCGGCAAATTCTCCATTATCGGAATGGATCAGGGGAAATCTTTGTAATGGTTGACGTTCGGGAAATTGGGAAGATCCTAGGTTATGACATTAACGAAGGGCTTTATTTTGTGGTGAGTCATATGCGCTATGTCACAGTGATATTGCGCAGGCATATATGGCATTTTACCTTGAACGAGATTAACCCGGACCACCCAGAGGTCACCAAGTGGAGATTCTTCGGATAACCAGCAGCAGCGGTTGATGACCGAGGCGTTGGAAATAGAAAAATCGAGAATCCTTGTGAACAGAATAGAGTGTTAAAAGCTCTTCACTGTGTGGCAAATGATCTTACATCGGTCAGTCAGGTGAGCTTCGATGCGTGGATCAGATTGGAAAGTGCTATTCGATTGCATTTCTCACCAATATGGGCTTATCCGTCAATGCCTTGAAGCACAAAACAAAACCTGGTCTAATCCCACTGTGATTTAACCACCTGAGGTAGCATTGCGAACTCTCATTGTAATGCCACCTTGGCTCAAGTGTCGAGTAACGCGGTTATCGTTCTTGTTCACTATAAAATGCCACTCTAATTGCGTACTGGTTCACCTGGCCTGTCGGAGCTTTTGTGTCAAAAGCGAAACGTTGTCCAACAACCATACCGACCGATCTTTTCAGAACCTATCTGAACTCATGACTTTTCGTTTGGTTAAAAGTATCTTTAAAGTTTGACACTAGTAATGGGCTTACATAAAGCTCCCATGCTGCTCTGTATCCGGTGGTTGAAAACTGCCAGTTGCCTATGTGATATTGGCTCGCTTTGATGTAATGACACGTAAAGCCAATCTTGCTAGGAAAAAATTGGAGCGACTAAGCGAAGATAACCTGTAAAGTGTACCCGAGGTAGAATATCGTATTGACTTTCTAGCCGTATCGTTTTGATAAAGAGTTAAGCTGCATTGAAGGTATTTTTATGGGACTAAGAATGTTTTCGATTGTCGAAACTAAGTGCTGGTCACCGAAAATCGCTAGCATGCGTACAAAGTTTGTGGAGAATAGGCAAACACCATGGTTCGAACGCAACATGTCATTTTTATCCGGCTTCAGCAAATAATACGCACACTTTTTAAAAATGTGTTAAATATATTCACTAGCCGTGAACATGTTATTGCAATAATGGAAACCACACATGGAAACCACATACCTACATATTACTTCGACCCTTGCAGATAAACTAGCAAAAGTTTCGGCCTGAATTTGCGGAACGGGATGGACCGCTCTACGCGTTTGCAATACTTGGTGACATTATAATACTGCAGCTCATCGTCCAAATGAAAGGGGAATTCGTTAGTTGGCAATGGGTGTAAATTAATGTATTCCTTAACAAAGTTAAGGAGCCTAACTAAAAATATGCACATAATTATACTGCACATGTTTGACCAATCTTGTGGGTGATGATGGCTCTCGTCTTTGTGTGTGCGAATCCATTTTAGTATAATCGTCATTACAGATGATGCTGCACTCCAGAGGGAGCAACGCAGCTCATTAGACGCTGCACAATTGTTGTATGTGTGGCTAAAATTACTTTTCTTAACCATATGTCAGTTCTGAACATAGCGCATTTTATCTTTCAAAATTCTACCCCGTCGATATTCCTTATAAACAAAGTAGCCAGTTTAACTTGATTTACAGATTTTATCTGCAAGGATAGGGTTGAATACATGCCTGCATTGTATTACATCTGACAAAGGTTTCAAAGTCTTTATATCTTGTTTTCTGATTATAAAAGAATTCATTTAAATAGCACGAATAATCAAACCAATGCTTAGGCTGTTTACTTTTAGGCCTTGACAGCATCGAGCTAAATTGTTTAATTCACCTAAATGATAATGTTTGCATGCGATATTTTTACTCCTGCCAATTGGCTTTCAATTAAATTTGTGTTCGCCAAATTTTGATTTCAAGCTCTCCATTAATCCTTTTATGGTGCACACAAAATGGCAAACATATAGTAACCACGATTCAGTGCACAAAAATATATATAGAAATAATGGGAATAGAAGCCTTTCTGATTAATAATAAACTTATCGACATTTACAAGGAAAACAAATAAATATATGCATGTCTTCGCGGTTAAGCATTTTAACTAATTTAACATTCGATGCTTAGAAACGTGCAGGCTTGGTCCCCTACGTTTATTGTTGTATGCATTCCTCTACACTCACGGCAGCAAAGCGCTAATTTATCTGCATTATAACTTTTATATTCTCAATACTTTAAGTGCAGCAACCACAACGATACAAAAACTGAATAAGCTAGAAGGTGTAGCCGAGCATCATAGGCTGCAATCTGGTATGTACAGCCATGCGTCTGCGAAAATGGACTGCGCTGTCGGTTTATCCTTTTCCAACCAGTCAGCAATGCATATTGAAACATGCAATACAGTAATCATTGATGTACATCTTATCATGTGCTGCAGACGTAAGCAAGGAGACACGCAAGTTACAAGTATCCTGGATAACTAACACAACCTCCTAAACAGGGTGTCAGCTTCTATCCACTTTCTTGCATTCCAGTGTTGAGCACAGTTATCGAATTAGGTGTTTAAACATGCTTCAACACTTAGCATGAACCACAAAAACAGAGTTGTTATAAATCTCTATTATGTCAAGGTGTTGCTCACCGCTCATTATTCAAAATGATGCTAATCGATGTGCAAACTATTCAATACCTGTAATTTTTATTGATTTCCGCTGTTGGCTGTCAGAGTGCTGCACATTCCAAACGGGGTGTAGTAGTTTTTGTAAAACCATAGGGAAATCAACCTAAAGCATGCCACCACTTCAGTTGGAATGCAAATTTGATAACTTATTACCTGGAACTGTTTCATAATATATCAGAGCAAATCAGTGGTCACCGACGTAAAAATTCTCTTATTTCAGAATCGTGACTTGAACCCAAAGCCCACGAACATACGTGCAGCACTTGCAATTTATCCAACTTATCACAGTCTGTAGGTTGATATGGCGGTTTTAAATGAGATAACAAACGCACTGACTGGCCAAACAAATACATTAAAAACGGCCATGTTATATAAGCTATGTCATTAGCCATCATTGTCTGAATAGAGGAAAACGCCACGGCACGGATAGAGTGTTGATGAGCAACTTCCTGTATATCAACATACACCATATAGAATAAGATTTTTGGCAACAGCATGTAACTATTGACCCTATTAATAGAACCCGAAGTATATGTGAGTGTAACAAGATATTTCAATGCGAGGGGAAAGTGAGTAATGGATTCAAATTTATCCTATCGTGCATACTGTTCTGTTGACAAATTGATCATCTGATGGACGGTTATCCGCTGTTTGGTTACTAACTCAGTATTTTGTGCTTAACAGAATGTCGACAAATTTCTACCGTAAAGATTTAACAACCTCGATCCTTTAGTTAGACATGATAGATTTTGGGATATTTGTCTAATGTTTGTCCTTATCATTTGCATACTCGTTTTTACTTTCACAAATAGTTGATCTAGCAATGCGTGTTATACTGAATTTCCAGCGCATCAGATAACCTCGAACCTTCCTGCGCCATTTCAGATACTCGTTCCATGAATTCAATACGCCACTTTTAAACTATAGAGAGCTGTACTGTTACCTCAGGTGATTTAGTTAGAGCGCATTGCCATGTTCCTGACATTATCGATACCATCTGGGCAAGAACACAGTATATTATTTTTCAATAGGCCCAGAAACCCCAGCTAGTCTGTCGGTTTTAAGGAGATTTTAGCTGGACAGCGAGCAAGATAATACGCTCATACCTACCTCCTATCCCTCGGATTTTCTTTTTTATGATTGTATTGATGTGAGTATAACACCTCACTACCCGCCTTCGGGATTAATCAATCCCTGGAGCCTTCCGCTCTGGTGACAGCAAGTAAGATGACAAGCATGTCAACAGATAAATACTAAGATTTCAAGACCATCGCCATCTAATACTGGTTCGGTACAGTAAACTAATTGTTCAATTCCCGATGGGGATTCTATTTCACAACTGATTGACAGATTTATCAATTTACGTGTGAAATTAGTGGATGCTATTTCATTTTGGAGTGTGTTCAATACCTGCTAATACTGTTTTCTCGCACTCACGAATGCAGAACATGGCACCGTGCACACGTGACGCATCGTGCGGACATTTTATAAAAGAAAGTATTTATAATTTGCAGGCGCTTGGAGTGATTATCCAAATCATTGTCATTTTCATAATCCTACTATACACAATTTGTTTGCAACTGCTCATCTTCATCATGGTCTTTACAAAGAGAAGGCAAATGATTGTCAGCACACAGCTATCACCTTTGTTGAAAGAGAGACGGTATGTGTAACAAAGAGATATATAGAAAAGCAATGTACAAGGCGGTGAATAAGCGTATTTAGCGTGACCACGCTTGTAACGGACCGATGTCGCACATATTCGTCTTTATGATTAAAGCCTTAATGCCGTAAACTTCCATGAAAATGCTAGTAGGACGGAAGCGATGCTTCCCCGAAATAGAGTTTCAGATGTTCTAACATATTTGAAATGTGTTTTGTTTAATCTACGTTTTGTTGCATCTGTGCACTTGAAAACCTGTTACAGAACACTATATTTATGGTGTATAAAGAAATGGCTGGTAGTTCTATGAAGGTGCAAAATACCACGCTCGAATTTTTCTAGTTGTCTTAGGCGAGGATTAGTAACGTATTAGCGCAATGATAAGCTGCGGAATCTGCCGTCTCTTAAAAATCGTCCACCACTTTTAACGTTTTGCATTTGATACACCAGGGAGTAACAGCCAGCATTAAATGAAACAATACTATCTAAGAGATCTCCTTATATATTTGCAATATCTCCATTTTTCAATAGCCTTATTCTACACCGTCGATGGATGCAAGATTCATATATTTAGCACGAGTAAATGACCATATTTTACAACAGTTTAATGGCTAGGATGAAATCCAAGCTGCATCTGAAAACCTATCTTCTTTAATGTCTAGTGAAGATTTAAACATCTGACAGCATGGCAACTTATTAAAACTGTCAGAAAATGTAACGGTCAGTGAGTGTATCACGCAGATCTTGCTGTGGTCAAAAAGAGAATATATATATGAATTTCATTGTAAGCTGATCAGATATTGTGATATATGTGCCTGATGAGAAGTAATGTATAAATTTTGAAATGTTCAGATAAAAGGACCTCATCATCCTTAACCATTAATACTCATTTGTCCAGAAATCGTCAGCAGCTGGCATTTACTACCCTCAGTTGGTACTGCCACTATTTCGATTTTCCTACTGTGACGTTTAGCTAACACATTAAGTGATAATTTCTTTCTTATTATCTACGGCCGTCGCCCCACATTAATAATCCTTTATTAACACATTTGTCATCTGAAGTATGACAAAACTTAGCGAGGAAAATTTGTTAAATATTGAAAGGGGGGCTTTGGATTACTTTTCAAGGAGATTCCACACAGCTACGTTGTTAGACAGAGGTTACATTTTCAATAACTACTAGCTTACTGAGTTATTCCCTCGTGCATTGTTAGTATTTATGGGTTTAAGCTAACTGGTGCAAAGTTAAAACACACATGGACAACAAAATTAGAGATGAGTCGCACTATGCCACAGTTCGATATTTAGCTGTGTCACCCCAGTAGCCTAGTGTATCCAATTGTCGAAATGAAAAGTTTAAACGTTTGCGTCGCTATTATCATTACGACTCCCGAAATCAACATAAATTTTCTAGTGTTAGTAGAAACATAGGTTGGAAAACAAATTAAGTTACCCGCCCTTTAGAATACCATCGGGTAAATAATGCGTTGTCGTTTTAACCACAAGTAGCCACGATTTGTAAAATCGTGCTAGTTATTATTACATTGATAATTGTAGGAGTCTACTGTTCGGCGCTGAAATATGAAATTAACCAATAGTAATTTTTAATGGACACTCCAAAAGATAAGAAGTTTCAATCTATCTGGTTCGCAGTTATTCTGCTAAAATAACGTGAATGCAAACAAGTCGGTTGCCAAATATCACACCGGCTGGAGAATACCGGTTCTGTCATGTGAAAGTTATAAAAAGAAGCACCTGATAATCCTACATCAGTTCTTATGTGCACCATGTGCATTGGTATCTTCATAAGTTCAGTTCCTTGCTCTTGGTTTTATGTAAAGTTCCGCTTTTTCTGTAGCCTACAAAATGATAATATGATCGGCCAACGTTCTATCGCTCGATAACTCATCAGCATTCCGCACGGTGGTCAGGCAGAACCCACGTTCCATTGCACTTCCATAACCTGCGTTACTTCACGTCACAGGCGCGACGAAAATGAAACAAGAGTCTGTCTTTCATACTCAGTGGCACTACAAGGGGTAGACGTAGATTAAGTTGCAAAAGTGGGGAATGCTTTTGCTCTGGTTACATGAGAAACCTCTATGTGGATAGGAATGAGCATCACTTCCACTTAAATGCAAGAAGCTGATACTGAGTATTAATAAAAAATACTAGCACGTGCATTTGTGCTGATGACTAAGGATGCATGGATATTTCGTTGGCTTGAAAAGACAGCTCGCGATGATATAAGTGCTGGAAATCTTAAGTATATTTGTATTCTATTTTGATGCGTTATTTAAAAAGCATCCGAAACCGGCCTTCTGTCGAATTGGGGATACACAAGTATGTCAGGTTATATTAGGCCTTAACCAGGATGTTAAAAGTGCAGGACATATACAGCACAGAATAAAATTTTCTAAGATTAGTGTTTGGAATAAAAGAAACTGCTGTTTGTGCTGACAAATTATTATAGCGCAGGTAAGAATACTCAACCGCTCCCCGTTGTTTTAGGAGTTTGGACCCACTCAACCCTACTCACCCTGCCCTCTCTTCCGGTTCCTCGCATACGTTCAATTTTGCCTCACATTTGTGATTAACTTGTATGGACACTGAGTCTTACGCTTATTAGTTTTCTTTTTGTGTATTTCACTCGCGCGTCAGGCAACTTATCGATCACCCGCTTTTCAAACTGACCAGCTTTGACTGATGGAATGCTAGCTTTTCCGCATCGCCTGTGTAAATGCGCTGATTTGAAAGATTCGATTGCATTGCACCAACAGACGCTTGGTGGCCGGTTTGGCGTGCTGCGTAAACACTGTTTGTTGCCCGGTCGTTGGTGTTCTCATCACCTTTAGTGGATGGAAGTAGTCGTGGGGCCGTGACACAACACAAATTGACACGACATTACTTTTTAAAATGAGGAATTTAACCAGGATCAGCCAAGAGCTATTACACTGGAATCCAAGACGGGTGAAGGTAGCAAGAAAAGCCTTTATTAATGACAGGATGGTTGAAAAGGTTATGCGAACTTTATTCACAATTTCTTACACTTCATGACGAGTAACAGCATTTTGAAATGCAAGGTTTCAAATTTGCCTTAACTAAATTCTTACTTGTGTCTTCCAGACCAACCACTGACTTTGAAATCGCAGACGGTAACTTTTATAATAATAAAGCCACTTGTTGGGTATAATGTCGATGTCAACTTATTGTTAACTAGCTAAATACTAAGAATAGAGTGAGAAAATACATGTAAACGTGTTGCTCCGTCCTAGGTGGATAGAACACTCACGAGGATTCACCTCGTTGATTCCTGCGCGGTGACAGCATATTTCAGCTGCATTGTATCATACTAGGTTGCGATGCTCTCCCTATACCTGTAGTCCGCAAAGTTGACATTCATGGATCTTGTAAATTCCGACACCGATTTCGCCTCGACTGGGGTCACCGGCAACTTGGTCCAATATTTCATCTCTCGACGGGGGTGAGCGATGCGCTTTAAATCCAACACCATTAGTTTTTACTGAAGTCCGCTTTCGCTGCTTGGTGCGCGTACGTGCAAAATCGGCTTCAACACAGGAATTTGCCCCAGATGCAGTTTTGCGGTGCGTCTTTATTAGGCCTACAACATGCTGACGATATGACATAGTGTAGAGCCCTAGACTCCTACATCGGTTCTCGTACGGCATACCCCGTATCTTGGGATGAGCAGGATAGCATCATGCAGGACTTGTTCTCGTCTGTGAACCTCACCTATTGTGGTCAGAAAATAGGCTTTACTCAAACAGCGGTCCTGTCATGGAAGACAACAGACTGGAGGCAATCACTTCAGAACAAGTGCAGAAGCTGAATCTAATTGCCCAACCAGGCGTTGTCATTTTAATTACGGTCTGTTCGTGTTATTGATAAACTTTACGTCATAGTGTGCGAGTATGCCGATATCCTTTACGGAACTAGTGAGATGCAGCGGGTTGCAGGCCAGGGTGTGAGCAAGTCGGTTACCACCTCTCTCTAGGTTCGTAAACGACTACTTGGACGGGTAGACCGGTCAGTCAAATTCTGCAGACCACCGCGATAAGCGATCGAGGTCCTGCTGAAGGACGTCACAGTCGTCGGGAGAATGAATTAACCGAATATCTTTAAGTAGTCTGCAAAGAGTGCACTGGGCGACCAAAGAAGCTAAGGCAGTTCGTTTGTGTGGAGCAGGCATGGAAGTTGGCCCTGGTACAGTGCATGCGTTTAAACAACTAGTGGAGAGATACCTGTCCGTTAGGTTGTCTTACAACTGTATCCGCCAAATCCTCCAATAAGGAAGTCACTGCTCCACCATTGCAGTGCGCCACCAACACCACACACCTTTAACTTGTGCAGCCGGACTTATGGTTTAACTAATCAAAAGCTTGATTGATACGCGTCGCAGACGAGCTAATTAGTCATACCGTCTGTTGAACCAATGTAGGTTCACTGGTCCAGCTTGCCGATATTTGATGGGTATGAAACCTGCGACTAAAAATTGTGCACCCACTTTTAAAAAAGACCAACAGACTTCAATAGATGAAAACTGCGGTAGCGGTCAGTCTACTTCATTGCCGAATCCATTGAAAACTTCGAAGTCCGTCTTCCAATACTGGTAGGACGGTTTCAGCCGACGCGTGTAGGGCAGCGGTAGCTCTAGGTTAGCTAAGACTATCGAGTGGTCGCTAGTTGCCAGAGGATCCAGGACCTGAATTTTATATACACCTTGCTCGCAACTTGTAAATAGTAGGTCCAAGCACGATGGCGCGGAATGCAGTCAAACCTACGTCCGTTGGCAGACATTTTGTTCTGCCACAGTGCCAAATATTATCTCCGCAAATTGAGCCTTGATTTCATAGTGCCCGGGGAGAAACTGACCTCGAACCAGTGTTTAAGGCAAGTGAAAATCGCCCAAAAGCAGGAAGCGGGGTCAACTCACGTATTTTCTTCCATGCGGTAATCACTCCAGACATCGAGTTTGCGGGCTGAGATAAACTGCACCTACAAACAGTTCACCTCGTCTCATGCGGATCAAGCACCATGGTTGCCCGCACAGGCCAGCTTTGCTGCGGTAGGTGTCTACAAGTCTCCTGCACAGCGAAGACCGAATGAATGACAGCATGACACCGCGCTGGTTTGATACTCTGTCCTACCGGAATCTAGAGTAACCACTGATCTGGAATTACTGGGAGGTGACCAGAGGATTTAACCAAGCTTCGGCCATTAACAGTTTGTCCGGACGAAGAAAGGCATGAAGCGTGTTGAGCCGGGTTCGGTTGACCCGGGGAACTACACAAAAATGTACAAGGTTGAGGTTACTTACTCCGCTATCGGTAAGCCGCTTTAACTCAAAGATAGCGGATTTCATTTTCCTCCGTCCGACGGATCCAAATCTGCACAAATATGCATCTTCAACCCTTCAGTTTATCGAGACAGGATAGTACCAACCTGGGACTCGCGGCATCTACAAATCTGAGTCGTAGGTGCTGAATCTTACCTTAATCACTTTTTCCAAGGCGGGTGAGTTGCCTCACTTGCAACCCTGTTCACCCACGTCCAGGAGCCTATCAACCAGGCTCTATAGATATTCGACGTCGTGATCATAAATGCCTGAAGCATTGCTTTGTCTACATCAACTTAATCTATTTTATCACAACTGCTCAAATGTGCCTAGTGCAACAAATCAATAATGCTCCTGGGAGTCTGAAAATTAAAGTCAAAGCTGGATTACACCACTAGTGTAAACATATGAAACAAACGGACAATTCACCGATGCTTAAAGCACGAGAAAATACAAGTGACTAAACTTTGTAGGATTTTAGTAGTTTTCCCCCTGAACTCGGTGCTGGCGAAGCACTGTTATGTTTTACAACATACACGACAATACCCATAGAAGTGTGTACGGATCGAAGAGAAGTGGTTTTCATTAGGGTTATAGAGTTTAGGGCCAACTAGTGAAGAGTCAAGCTCAAAGCATTCAGCAGGCATACCACATATTTTGTAGGAGGCATGTGCCATAAATCGGATGGACAAAAAGAATTTAGCCTAGTCGTACTCAATTCGGAATTTACCTAGTATCTTAGAAGTGAAAGGCGATAGCATAAAGCTAGTTCCATACTCCGCAATTACTCGCAAATCTATTGGATCTTTTGACATAGTATTGGAACTCCCATGGCTGTTCCACTGCGAAAACGTTTAATTCACAGTGTGGCCACAAATGGTAAAGAGGAGTTTGGAGGAGGCTGGCCATGGGTAGTGTGTGCAAAAACGGAATGTCCAGTGTTAAAACATGGGACAATAAATTATGAAGTACGAAAGAATGTCTCGCGAAAATCATTTCCTAGTTTCTTAGAGTATACAGAATCTACATGACCTATATATATATATATATATATATATATATATATATATTCTTGTGCACATTAATTAAAACAAACTACGATTGTGTCTCTTTTTCTATGAATATCATGTTTTTATACATAAAAGCTGCCCTTTTGGCATTTATTTTTTATTTTATTTTGGGAATGGATATTTCATCATTCTTTGTGAATCAGACGATGTAATAACTGCGCATGTCTGGTCGTTACATCACCCAAGATTACGTCCTACATTTTATGGTTAGTAAGGTTTTTGTTTCAACTTCTTATTTTTTGTCATTCAGTCATTGTTTGAGATGGACGTGACTCCCAGAAGGCGCATGAAGATCGTGACCTTGCACGAACACGCAGATAATACCTACAGGGACATAGCAAGAATAGTAGGCGTCAGTCCGGCAACCGTCAGCCGAGTGGTCAAAAAGCAAAAGGAAACGGGATGCATTTCGCCAAAACGCAAAGGGAAATGTGGTCCTAAGAGGAAATCCACTGCCAGAGATGACGCTTACCAAATACGGGAAAGTGTTAAATATCCTCGAAAGACTAGTGACGCATTAAAACGTGATTGGAGAGAGAAAGGAATAGAAATCAGTTCTTCAACGGGATCTGGCCCCGTGCCACACATCACAAGCGATCATGACCTTTTTCAATACTAATCAAATAACCATTACGGACTGGCCTTGGAATTCACCAGATTTAAACCCCATTGAAAATATGTGGTCTATTTGCAAGCAACGCCTTCGTGGCATGGACTGTACGACAAAGGAGAAACTTATTCAAGTTTTAACTCAAGTTTGGTACAGGGACCCTAGATGTTGAAATACGCCAGATCCGTCAGGAAATGTCTTTTTTAGTTCCGGAACAGCTCTTCTTTGGAGAACTTCTATATATTGTGGAGAGCGCATCATGCCCTGGACAAGATGCAAGGCGCCAACGCCGTAATAACTAAAGAACCCCAAAACATCTGCTTTTGTGGGTGTTTCACAAAGTGGTCTATGGGGGAATAACGAATATTTTCTCCCTCTGACCTCCGAACATACTGACTACTCTGACCATGAACATAGAAATGGCTTTCATCGCAGAATGGGACTTTTCTCCTATCTTCTTTTGTCCAGTTTTTGTATTTTAGTCCCATTTGTGACGCTTAACTTTCATTACCTTTTTCAGAAGTTGTTCTTTCACAGGCCGTCTGGCTTTCCGAACAACTTCCAGGAGTCTCCTGCGAACAGTTGAAGAACTGATTTCTATTCCTTTCTCTCTCCAATCACGTTTTAATGCGTCACTAGTCATTCGAGGATATTTAACACTTTCCCGTATTTGGTAAGCGTCATCTCTGGCAGTGGTTTTTCTCTTAGGACCACATTTCCCTTTGCGTTTTGGCGAAATGCATCCCGTTTCCTTTTGCTTTTTGACCACTCGGCTGACGGTTGCCGGACTGACGCCTACTATTCTTGCTATGTCCCTGTAGGTATTATCTGCGTGTTCGTGCAAGGTCACGATCTTCATGCGGCTTCTGGGAGTCACGTCCATCTCAAACAATGACTGAATGACAAAAAATAAGAAGCTGAAACAAAAACCTTACTAACCATAAAATGTATGACGTAATCTTGGATGATTTAACGATCAGACATGCGCAGTTATTACATCGTCTGATTCACAAACAATGATGAAATATCCATTCCCAAAATAAAATAAAAAATAAATGCCAAAAGGGCAGCTTTTATGTATAAAAACATGATATTCATAGAAAAAGAGACACAATCGTAGTTTGTTTTAATTAATGTGCACAAGGATATATATATATATATATATAGGTGTTGATGTGTATCACATAGCGCGAAAAACATTGTTTTCTATAGCATACGCGTGCAAAACACACATACGGTAATTGAAGGCAGGCAGACCAGCGGTGACAAATGCTGGCCGCCTGTCATATTTGCGATGAGCAATTCTTGTCGGATCGCGTCTATCTCCAGGGCAGGAACAAGATTTTCACTAGCGTCTGTTGTGTGATAGTTCTGGTTTCCAAACCCAGATTGCGATGGTCTCGGCTTTTGTTAACACGCGTTACTTTAGTCCTTTATGGTATCTTTTCATTATGGTATATGTGACTTTGAATGTTTCATTTCCCTGCGACTGATGCCCTTTATCACTCAATAGCTCAAGTATCGAAATGTTGATGTTCCTTGCGTGCCTTTTCGTAGCAAAGTCGGGAAGTGTTCAGTGATCCTCTTAGACAGGCGCCTGGTTATATGTCCGAGGTACATTGGACCACAGGTGCATGTGAATTGATTCAGGAGGGAAGATTCGGATCGGGTTAGCAGTCTCTTCTTCAGGAGCTGAGAAATCAGCGTTCTCCTTTTGGCAAGGAATATAGCGTTGGCTGCTGGTAATGTCTGAGCCATTGCGGTCGATAAAGTTCTGCTCAAGAGCTTAAAAGCAATATCCTTTTTAAAAGGAAGGAACCGTAAAGGCGTCCTTTTTCGCTACTGTAGTGACAGCATTGGTAGAACGAAACAGTATGGGTTGCTTGTTAATGAACTGAGGAGGATATCTATTCTCCTGCAATGTGTCGATTATAAGCTAACTTCACTCTCTATCGTCTCAGGGCTGCAGTTGGCCCTGGCGCGATGTAAGAGGCATCCGACAAACCTTCGCTTGTATCTCTGTGACACACAGCTGAGAAATTGGACGTACTGGCCTACCCACGTCAGATTTTGGAATACGCTTCATTCAACTGACCCATTCTGTAGACGGCGCAATAGCATTTCTAGGAAAGTCAGCTTCCCGTCTTTTTCAGCTTCAAAGGCAAATGTTAATTACGGGTGTAAATTCATACATTTGTTCGTCAAACCGTTGCTATCAGTGGAAGCATCGCAGACGATGAATGTGTCGTCCTCCTATTAGTAGTATTAATTGAGTCTCGCGATCAGATTTCTAAGTGGTCCATGTTCAAGATTCGTGACGAAGATAGCTGCCAAGGTGACAGCCCTTTGCCACATGCATACCAACGCTTAGGTCTTGTGGAAAACGAATTGTCGATTTGTTTCCACTTTTTCAACTCCATCAGAATGTTGGTGATTTTTCTTTCTTCCAGCGAAGTTGTCTCTTTCTGCAATGCATCCCGCTGGAACTTACTGCTGTCACTCAAAATCGTCTGCAACTTGGAGATATAATCCGATATTTTCATAAATACCCAGCCAGACCCTTTTTCTGGTCGAGAAATGACCAGCTCTGTGTTGGACAGTAGCTCCTTGACGGCGTCTCGATGTTTGGGACTTAGATTTCAGATATTGATCGGCTTCAGGCAATGTCCTAGACATTGCAGTTAAGCATTGTGTTAAAGCAGGACACCAGACTCAGGGAAATGAATCATTCAAAGTCATCTATATATCACAATAAGGCTTGAAGAATCACTTGTGAACAACAACCGAGGCTATCGCAATCTGGGTTTTGAAATCAGAACTGTGCAGACAATGGACGCTGGCGATGAACGCACTCCGACAAGAATTCTTCACCCCAAACATGACAGGCGACCAGCATCTGTCACCGCTGATCTGTCTAATCTCTCCTACCGTGTGTTTTTCCGAGTCCTATCTCTATGACAAAGACAATGATTGATGACCGGCCATGTCAAGTTAGTAGATTGTGAGTATTTTGTGATGCTTTCTATGTTAGACCTGGCTTTCATTAGACAATAGGTTTTCAAATTTTGCTCTATAATTTTAAAAGCCAGATGAGATTTATCGAACACAATGTTCTTCGCGCAATTGTGATATTCTGATTTCATGGGAATTATTTACGATATATATATATATATATCTTGAGAACACATTGGATTATTTGTTGAAATTAAACCCTTTGAGACTGTCAAAATATAGTTACACGCGAGTCTACTGAGCGCCGTTTGAAAACGTTTCTTCTTTACATGCACCAGTTATGAGTCGCATGTAGGTAATCAGTTAATTAATTGGAACAAAATTATGGGAAAACTAATGTAATATTGGAGTCGTGTTCTCGCGCTTGTCTACCTGTTTTAAAACCTCGGAATCTGGCACATTGAAGCTTAAGAGTGGACTACTTGACACACTTTTTTCATACCTTGAAAACAGTGTCTACATAATTCACTAAATCATGTCGTGTTATCAACAATTTCTAATGGCATTAACTTGAGTTTTCCGTTTGCTCATTTCTGCCTTGTTTGCTGATGTACATATGGTTTGACTTTATGGAACTGGTTCTGTATATTTGCGTCGTTATTTTAAAAACCGCAGTAGGCTGCATTATTTTAAGCAAAGCTTTGCAAATTGACTGGTTTGGCATATCAACTTCACGTTATGTGCATTACATGAGACTTAAGACATTGGTTTGGGACTAATGTAGGTAAGCTTGCATCGAAGCACAGTAGAGATGTCAAAATGACGATTGGAATGTTCACTGTACCATCCTTCAAGTGGTTTAGGAAACTAAGCTTGAAACACCAGTGTCATCATCATTCTTTATACACGTTAGTTAGAGGTGGGAAACAGCTCAGCTACTGTATCGCCATACCTAGAAAAAAGGAGAAAATATGTAATAGGTGCGAGTCAATTGAGGTACCGGTAACGGATGGGCTTTGTTCCGGTAAGCCAACAGCCGGCGCCTATGCAACAAAAAGAATTACTTTGCAAAATTATATAAGACTAAATAGTGAGATCTTGGTTAGGAGGGAGACTAAGAGGGATGGGGTGGGACAAAAACTCACAGCACGAACGCCACTGAGCTAGGCTCCTAGCCATATCTACAAGTGAATCCAACCAAAAGTGTTCATCGTCTTTCGGACCCCAACCAGGGAGCTCAGACACTCCAACCGAGGCCAACTTCGAAGTGAGGACCTTCATTCCTCTCGACCAGCTCATCCGTTGTTCACCTCGCCTCTACTTCCATCCACAACCCCCACGATAAAACCACATCGCGGGAGCCGGTGGACGGGTAGGCGTAACACGTGGCCGAGCCATCGGAGCCTGGTGCGTGAAATGATGGTGCTGAGCGGTTCATTTGCTTTTCCTGTGCTGTAAACAAGGCGTCGAACACGCGCGTTGCTTACTCCGTATTCCCACCAGGTGTGAGCATAATTGCGAAGCACCGGTGGCCGAACGTAACGAGCCTCTTTACGTCCATTTATCTAAGGGGCCAGGTTTAACAACCTACAGTAGGGTTGAACATCTGCATTTTACACTCTATCCTTCAGTGCAAGAGTGAAGTTGCGCCAGCGCCCTAAGTGCGAAGATTAGCAAAGGCGCCTCGAGCTTATGCTATGAGGTTCGTGATCTCATCTTCAATCCTAAGGGCGCTGAAATAAGTTCCCAAGTCGTTGCATTTTTGTACGACTTTTAGTTGAGCCCCCCCCCCCCACACGGGTCAGCGTAGCAGGCGGTATAGGCCAATCTTGGAGGAACGCTTTGCACTTCGAGGGTGCGAAGCCAAGCCCGAAGTGACGAACAGCCAGTGCAAATCTGTCCAGTGTCGCACGGCACGTTTGTGAGCTGTCACAGATTAGGGCAATATCGACAGCATACACCAGGTCAAGAGGTAGTTCTCCTGGGAGCAGATCCACACATTTTAAGTCGCGTCCTGTAAGCGCCATTTTCATGACTTCATCAACAGCGAATTTGAAGAGGAAAGGGTACAACGGGCATCCTTGTCTCACACCGCTGGAGATGTTAACGGGCTACGGTTGCTTACCGTATGCCCTCACTCTGTCCGAGCTACGCGCATATAATGCTCGGAGGATATTCACATACTCCTCAGGTACAATTTCCTGATTGGACATTCCCAAAGTGAACATCTATCCACCGATTTAAATGCACCTTTGATGTCGAGGAACAGGACAACGGTAGGCCGCCAACGTATGTGACGGTGCTCCAACAACTGATGAGATGTGAAGATGTGGTCAATGCAGCCACGATCTCGACGAAACCCGACTTGCACTTCTCGAATATGGCTTTTACTAGTGCTAATCAGTATGTGAAGGAGGATAGATGCAGGCAATCTGTAGGCGATGGAGATCAGAATGATTCCTCCGTGGTAGCCGCGTTCCGATTCTGAACGTGTCTTGAAAATTGAGACTATGACGGAGCGGTTCCCGTCGATTTGGACAGTTCCCGGCTCCCGCAGTTACACTAGTAACTCGTGTAACTCATCCATAAGAGCAGGTCCCCCGAATTTGACGAGGGCTGAAGGAAGATCATCTGGTCCCGCGGTTTTATGTAACTTTAACAGTCCGATCTCATGTTTGACTTAAAGCTAGAGGTGGATAATAACGGACAACCCACGGAGCGTTGAGATCAGCGGCCGACTCCAAATCTAACAATTCTGACCGATTAAATTGCCCTTCAAAATGCTCATGCCAACACTGCAAGCGTTTTGACCAGCTGTGAATAGGCCGTCTACTCTCGTCACGTATAGTTTCACTAACATAAATTCTTCTGCTGCCCGCTTCTCGTATCAGCTGGAATAGCTTACGATTGTTACCAAGGGCAGCGGCCATTTCTATCTCGGAAGCGCGATGAGACCAGCAGGATTCGCGGTCTCATTTCGGGCTAGCACGGAGTTTCACCCGGAGCTCTTTGCTAGTTTCATTATGTTCGCTTCAAGTCGGAATATACAGGCGAGCATCAATAAGTTCCAGAGACTGCGAGGAGACTCAATATCCATGTTGACGATTTACCACATTGGGATTTTCCTGCGGTTAGTAAGGTCTGGTGAATATTAGATCAGTGAGCTTCAATTGAATCCAGTGAGCGCTTATTCAACTCGCATGAAAGTGTACCCCAGTGGAACTCCAGTGGTTATTAACGAAAAGAAGGCACATACATTTGTCTGGTTACATATGAACCTTGTGTCCTGTGACGTTACTACTAAGCTCGAGTTACTTGTTGTTAAAGTGAATAACTGAACAACATTCATCTAACTCTGAGCACATATGCTACGAAAGACCGAAATTCTCGGCAGTGTACTGTCTCTTTATACATCCAATATTTTCGGTTTCAATACATACCATAAAAGGTTCTGCACGAATCTGGAAGTTATCCTGCGGTGCACCTCGTCTAGGCGAATTTCTGTATTCAGTAGCACACATCAGCTAATCTCAAAACCGTCTAGCACATATGGCGTACGCGATCAAGTCTTCCCCAATAACACTGTTGCTTCTGGTGAAGTAGGTTTGCCAGGTACTCGTGCATGTTTCACCCGTTTCTGGAAAAAAGCTTCATAAATGTCATACGACATTTTTCGTGCTATAAAAAACGCGTATCCCCGTCAATGAGTGATTGCACAAATTTATTCACGAGGTTTCAGGATTCAAGTGTGATGCTGGCTGATTAGAATTTTCAGCCTAGGAGTATATGCATTGCAAACTTCTGCTGATCTGCTTGAATGACACAGTAGCTTCAAAACCGGGATTAGTCTGCACGCTAGTCAGTTGAAAGCTCTATGAAGGCTTTTAGAGTAGCAGTTCGTCCGCAAATCTTAACAGGCGAGCTCATTGTGATTGACGTTGCTGTAATGTATTCATTTCACTATATTGTGAGCCGTTTCATCACCCAGTCCAAATTCCATACGGTGGCCTCACCTGTCATTCACACGCACGTTTACGTGCTTTATCATTCCCTTGGCTGGCATTTCCTTCCTCCATCCACATGAACTTAGATTATGTTGTCCGCGGCATGACTTTGCTATAAATTCCCACATCCACCGAATTCCAATGAATCAGATGTCACGAAATCTCAGGAATTAGACGGAGAGCAGACAATTCACCAAATATCCAGATGGTTAAGAAGCTTCTGGTAAGTTAGGATTAAAAAAGTTCCAGTGAATTTCAAAAAAATTAAGGACGCGTTTTGTCACAGAGTAAGGTACTCCATGCCTATAATTTTCCAAATCAGTCAAAATATTTTAGCATATCAAAGTTGTGTAATGTGAACAAAGTGGGTTGTTTTACTTATCCAATCAAGCCGTTCTCACAAGCACAAC
>CALYDF020004046.1:0-22745 GCA_944474145.2 Dicrocoelium dendriticum
TGTCAACACGTAATCTCTGCTTTAATCCGCGCACAATAGCTAATCACACTGCACTCAAAGCCAGTCGGGTGGTTATTCTGATTTTCCACAAGTTCAGCGACCTCTCGTATATCCATTGTATGGTGCGGTGACTATTAGTAGTGCCACAAGCAGATGCTCCTGCCTCGTGCATGGCTTCCGAGATCCTATTCCACCAAAGCTTAGAGGTAGTAGGACAAAACAGTGAAAGTCCTGTACGCAGTGTGTCTTGATAGGGCTGAGACAATTCCTCATTTGCCAATCGGTGAAGGCGCTTGGTGCGTCTCCGGGTAAAGTTCATGGAGCAAAGACAGCCTACCAAGGCCTGATCAGTGTCGACGAAGGTACTCCAGTACAAGCGGCATTCCAGGATGGAACCACGCCACCTGTAAATTGTGGCTATGTGGTCAAGTTGAGTCCATCGCTGGCCTGCTACAAGAGGACGCCAAGTAGCACTTCGGCGCGCACAGCGTCTAAAAGCAGTGATCCGATGAAACGACTGGTGCTCCGCACACAGTTATACCAGATGCTACCGTCGCCAGTTGCTTCGGAGATATGAAACAAAAACCACCCAGCTGAGCTTCTACAGTGCTCAGACGCCTCACTTGTGCCTCCATACCACCAGCATATACTATACTATCTGAACTAATAGCGCTGAGTAGTAAGGCTTTCAGTTCGTGACCCACAAGGCAGTGGGGAGCAGACCCAGCTAGGGAATGTGATTGCAGAGACAGATGGGGATCTGCTTGATGGCCGTCACACGCAGCCTTTGAGGTTCTGGAACAATTATCATATGTTTTGCGACCGTAATTGGATACGCACCTGCGACCACGGCCAGACGCAGGTGGGTTTTGGCGGGTTTGCACCAAGTTGACCAGGGGCTGTCTGGCTTGAGGCGGGCAGTAGCAAACCATTGAACACCTGGAGGTGTCCTCCCACCGTCAGAGACAATGCGTGGCACTCGTGCTCTACGCCAATCGAGCTGTGAGATTGTAACCCGTAAACCTGTTGTCTCCCATGGCTAGATTTTACGGGAAGAGGGCCATCGACCACTTCCTAACCTCCGAAGAGGATGGACCAGGATACTGCCAGGGCGCCCACACCTGACAGGAGAACCACTAGGGTCCTCAGCCATAACATTCGATTTAATGAACACTCGAAATGCAGCGGGTCTAGCACAGGGTCAGTTAGCTGACTCATGCGGATTGGTGTCCTGGATCTTAGCAGGGAGAAGGGCGAAACCCAACTCCCACTCAGCGGTCGCCACATGGAGGTGCCCAGGACATGAGACTATGGCGCAGCAGTAGCAGCAGTGGGTAGACCATGTCAGGATCTAGCCACCACCAGCCTCAGCGCACCATGGGCTCTCCCGTCAATATATATATATATATATGTAAACGGTTGGCGGCATCCAGGTTAGGATTTGCCTGTCGCGGTGGGCAGTCACAGGACGCCTGTGTCTACAGAGGAGCAATGGGCAACTTGCGTTTCACCAACGACAGCTCCATCCACACACCCCATATCCTGTGTAAACACAAAGGAATAAGACCGGGAGGCATGTGGATTTTAGCCACGTTTCATCAACGGAGCCGGCACACACTCCTTCACAGGCAAACACGTGCACTCTATAGTTGGGAACCAGTTGCACACAAGGCGGTGGCTGGACCGTAATCCGCTCCAAACCGAGTACATGAACCCACTCTTTGATCCTAGCACGGCCCAAAGAACCGTGCACCCCGTCCCCTCCAGCAACTAACAACTGCCTCCTGGAGCTAGTTTGGACGAAGTAGTAGGGAAAGGACAGGTTGGCACCTTGTCAACGTGCACATTAAGCGCAGCCACTACGGGGACATCAAGGAACAGCTAATCACTCGAAACGATACGATGTAATGAAATAAGTTGGATAATGCATACTGATTCGGGGACGTAAAGCTTCACTAAATGAGCATATGAAAAATGATTCTGAACGAATCCGTGATAAGTTCACTAGGTCAGAATGTATATATTAAGGAAATGCCAAAACCACGAAAATGCTATCAAACTTAATTACTTTTGGCTTAAGCGACGTGTGCAAGTTTATAGAAGAGAGTACTGGTAGACATTTATATAAGAAAGAAAAGCGTTGGAGCCCAATTGCAAACCCACCGCCTATATATATATACATATATATACATACATATATATATATATACGGGAGAGCCTATGGTGCGCTGAGGCTGGTGGTGGCTAGATCCTGACAATGGTCTACCCACTGCTGCTACTGCTGCGCCATAGTCTCATGTCCTGGGCACCTCCATGTGGCGACCGCTGAGTGGGAGTTGGGTTTCGCCCTTCTCCCTGCTAAGATCCAGGACACCAATCCGCATGAGTCAGCTAACTGACCCTGTGCTAGACCCGCTGCATTTCGAGTGTTCATTAAATCGAAGGCTTTGCCTGAGGACCCTAGTGGTTCTCCTGTCAGGTGTGGGCGCCCTGGCAGTATCCTGGTCCATCCTCTTCGGAGGTTAGGAAGTGGTCGATGGCCCACTTCCCGTAAAATCTAGCCATGGGAGACAACAGGTTTACGGGTTATAAGCTCACAGGTCCATTGGCGTATAGCACGGGCGCCACGCATGGTCTTTGACGGTTGGAAGGGACCTCCGGATGTTCAATGGTTTGCAAATGCCCGCCTCAAGTCAAACAGCCCCTGGTCAAACTTGTGCAATCCCGCCAAAACCCTCCTGCGTCTGGCCTTGGTCGCGGGTGCGTATCCAATTACGGTCGCAAAACATATGATACTTGTTCCAGAACCTCAAAGGCTGCGTGTGACGGCCATCAAGCAGATCCCCATCTGTCTCTGCAATCACATTCCCTAGCTGGGTCTGCTCCCCACTGCCTTGTAGGTCAAGCTATGTAGCCAAAGGTTCCGGGTGGAGTCCGTCAAGCAAACCTCCAAACCACCCACTGCCTTGTGGGTCAGGCTATTGAGCCAAAGGCTCCGGGTGGAGTCTCTTAAGCAAACCTCCGGAGCACAACGACCACCTCGCGTGCGATTGCCCACCAATGCAATCGTATGCCTGCGCGCAAAGCACTCAGCATCGGGTGTTGGAACGTGTGCACACTACTGGACCGGAACTCCAGCGAGCGCGCGGAGCGACGCACGGCACTTGTCGCAATGGAGCTGGCGCGCTACAACACCGATATTGCGGCGCTCAGTGAAACTTGGCCCGCTGGGCAAGGTAAATTACATGAAACAGGTGCTGGCTACACATTCTACTGGGTGGGGAACGCCGCCTCAGCATCACGTGAACATGGGGTCGGATTTGCAATATCCGATCGCCTCCGTGGCCAGCTGGTGGGCGAACCAACGGGCATCAGCGCGCGACTGATGACTGTTCACCTACGACTCGGAAGAGGTATTTTTGCTACTTTCATAAGCACGTACGGTCCGACCATGTGTTATCCTGATGACACGCGTGATCAGTTCTACACAGAGCTATCCTCCGTGATACGGTCAGTGTCGAGGAGCGACCGACTATTTCTGCTGGGTGATTTCAACGCCCGCGTTGGGCGTGATGCATCAGCGTGGACAGATGTTATCGGTTCGCATGGCATTGGTTCAGCGAATGCGAGCGGTGACAGGCTGCTCTCACGGTGTGCCACTCACGGCCTGACGATCACGAACACTCCGTTTGCACTGAGTGCGTGATATAGCAACTTGGACGCACCCATGGAGTGGTCACGCTCATCTGCTCGACTATGTCATCGTACGTCAGCTTGATATGCGTGAAATGCGCATGACACGTGTACGGCGTGGAGCTGAGTGTGGCACTGATCACAAGTTGGTGCGGACCAAACTGTACATATATTTTCGTAAATCTATGTATTGCACTCCCGCCTTGAATCAGCGTAAATTTAAGGTTCTCTCATTGTGGCAAAAAGTACTGAGCTGAAGAAGGCAATGGCTGCACGACTGTGTGATGTGGAATGCATAGCCACAGTGGGCGACCTGTGGCACCACATTCGCGAACAGGTGACAGCTGCTGCCGAGGAGAACATCGGGCGCGCAAACTGTAAGCGGCCTGATTGGTTTGATGAGAACAATGCGACGATTGGCGCATTGGTGTGTGAGAAGAATGCAGCATTTGCTGCACATGTGGAAGACCCCACTGACTTGGAGAAGGATAATCAATTTCGCAAACATCGACGGCGAATAACTCAACAGCTCCGTCGTGTTAAAATGCATGGTGGACGGAGAAAGCGAAGCAGATGGAATGATACGCCGAAGGACGCCAACACAAGGATTTCTTTGACTCCCTGAAGGCGGTGTATAGACCGAGATTGGAGCCGCTGAGGAAACTGACCGGTGGTATTTTAGGCGCTACCTGCACCCAGACTGCAGACATAATGCAGGTCTGGCGGAAACACTTTGACTGTCTCTTGAACAACCGTTCAGAGATCGACTGGCCTACGTTGAGCGGCCTGAAGCAGCACGATGTGAAGGCGGATCTGGCGGATACGCCGAGACTGGATGAGACGCAGAAAGCACTTGCTCAGCTGCGAAACGGCAAATGTGCCGGAGGTGACGGGATCCCACCTGAAGTATTGAAACACGGTGGACCCGCGTTGTTGACTGCGCTGCACTACTTGGTGCAACGCGTGTGGATTGAGGAGCAAGTGGCACCTGAGCTGAAGGATGCCCCTGTGCTACCACTGTCCAAGGGCAAAGGTAACAAGCAATGTTGCACGAAATATCGTGGCATCAACTTGCTGAGTTGTGTGGGCAAGGTGACTGCCCGTAACCTGCTCAATCGCCTCGTTAGTCAGGTTGTAGAAACCTAACGTGGCGGAAGAGCAATGTGGATTCCGTTCGGGTCGCAGCACTATAGATATGGTGTTTGCGGCTCGTCAGTTGCAGGAGAAGTGCAGAGAACGACACCAGCCATTGTACTCGGTTTTGTTGATTTCACCAAGGCATTTGCTACGGTGAACCGTGAGGCACTGTGGCTGGTGTTGGGCAAGTTTGGTTTCCCGCGTAAGTTTGTAACTTTAATTGAATGTCTACTCAGTGGTATGCGAGCGAGGGTGCAGCTAAGTGGAGAGACCTCGGATGACTTTGCAGTTGTCTCTGGTGTGAAGCAAGGCTGTGTCTTAGCTCCTGCCCTGTTTAATATTTATCTTCATGCTATAATGTCTTGCGCGTTTGATGCGGCTTGTACTTACGGTGTTCGTGTGGAGCACCGTATTGATGGTGGGTTGCTGAACATCCGTCGTTTCGGTGCTATAACTCTAGTCTGTGAGACAACTATCCGTATGTAGCTGTTTGCTGACGACTGTGTGTTGTTTTCACACAGCGCGGATGAGTTGCAGCACATGACTATTGCTCTGGCTTCGACAGCGGCCAAATTCGGGCTCATCATCAACACAAGCAAAACTGTCTGTCTCTTTCAGCCTTCACCGGAGGTGCAATCTTCAATATTTCCGCGAATCAGCATTGGTGCTGAAGTATTGGAAACCACCTCCCGCTTTTGCTACCTTGGGAGTGTGATATTGACTGATCAGCAGCTACACTTTGAGTTGCGTATTCGCGTGTCAAAGGCGACAGCGGCATTCGGGAAGCTTGAGTACCGAGTGTTGAACAACCATCAGCTTACCATTGGCACGAAACTTATGGTGTACAAATTCATGGTACTCTCCGTTCTTTGATGCGGCAGTGAAACGTGGACGATGTACCGTCGGGATATGCGATATCTCATGCGGTTCCATCAGCAGTGTCTGCCACTAATTTTGCGGATCGGTTGGGGCGCCAGAGTTGCAGACACCGAAGTTTTGCGCCGAAGTGGGATGTATGCAGGGACGGCATACTTTTATTGAGACACCTGAGATGGCTCGGTCATGTTGACCGTATGGATTCAGCGCGGATACCGAAACAACGCTTATACTGTCAGCTGAGTATTGGGAAGCGGCACGTGGGGAAACCAAAGTTACGTTACCAGGACATGATTAAAGTGAGCCTCACACGTTTTAATCTTGTTTGCGGATCATGGGAATCAAAGACGGTTGATCGTAGTGCAAGGCGCGACCTAATCAGGAAGGCAATTGCTGAAGTGCGGGAGAAAGCTCTCATGCATGCAGAGAAGAAGCGGCAAGTGCGGAAGCGGCAAGCACCAATGAATTGTACTTCATGGACGTCGAGCGCATGGTGCTGTAGAGCATGTGGTCGCGAGTGCCTTAGTCAGGCAGGCCTAGTGAGCCATGCGAGAGGTCACTCGGAACCACTGCCGAGGCGACGACGGGTCCCGCAGTGAACGTAGGCAGCACCGGCGCAGCGCTTGTAGGCACGCTGAATTCGATTTACTAACCGCATGCTTGCGTGCTACTCTCTTTATTTCAGGTGGTGGGTTTTCGGTTTTGTCCTAATGTCTTCCTTTCTCATATAAATGTCTAGTGGGCCTTGAGCTAGGCACTTTAGGGCCACTACAGAAGCGACGACGGGTCCTGCAGAGAATTACGACGAGCCGGCGCAGCGTTTGTAGGCACGCTGAATTCGATTTACTAACCGCGTGCTTGCATGCTAAGTCATTTTGTTTCAGGTGGTGGGTTTACAGTTTTTACCTTAATGCTTTTCTTTCTCATATAAATATCTCCCTTTACTCTATTCCATTAACGTGCACACATCGCCTAAGCCAATTGTATTCGATTTCCATAACATTTTTGTGTTCGTGGCATTCCGTGAACTATACTCCCTGACTTCGTGCACCTAGCTAGGATTTGCTTGTAAACAACTTATTACATATGCTATTAAATTAAGGTTTAAATCACCGTTTTCTTATGCATTAATCGACTTTTTCTCTTTTTCTTGTTCTCTCAAGTGTTTGGCTGTTGTTTGATATCCTCGGGGGGATGCGCTTGGTGTGCATGTTGACAAGGTGCCTACCGGTCTATTACCCACCACCTCGTCCCTACTAGCTCCAGGAGACAGTTGGTCTTTGCTGGAGGGGACAGGGTGCACGGTCCTTGTGGCCGTGTTAAGATCAAAGAGTGGTTCCATGCAGTCAGTGTGGAGCGGAATACGGTCCGACCACCGACTTGTGTGCGCTTGATTCCCCAAATACAGTGTGCTTGTGTTTGCCTGTGAAGGAGTGTGGGCCGGCTCCGTTGATGAAACGTGGTTCCCATCCGCATGCCTCCCGGTCTTATTCTTTCGGGTTTACACTGGATATGGGGTGTGTGTTTGGAGCTGTGGGTGGTGAAGCGCAAGCCATCCATGGTCCCTCTGTAGGCGCAGGCGTCCTGTGGCTTGCCACAGTGACAGGCCAATCCGAAACCGGATGCCGCCAACCAAATATATATATACATATATATGTATATATATATTTAGACGTACATTTTTATTAACGGAATGTATGTGGCTGTTTGCAAGTGTGAATTGAATTGGGAAATGGATAACGCCTTCTTCGATCGGTAAATGCGGGCATTCCCTACGTAGGGAGGCATCTTTTTTCGTTGAATGTCAGCACTGACAATCATCATGCGGCATGATAATAGGCAATCGGCATAATTGTAGCCATGTGTACTGGCTTCGGGTGGACAACATGCACTGAACCTTTTACAAAAGTTAATTAGGTAAGTAAACATTTATATTATGTAAGCGGAAATCTGCTCACGGTGCCACAATGGAATAACACGTAATAATTTGATGTGTAATAATTTGTAGGTTAATGTACGCTCGTTGTCTAACGGAGTTTATGATCCATATAACATTGCTTGGCGTAGTAGTACACGCATGAAAGCAGTGTGGTGAATTGTTATTAGGCGAAAATGAAGCGCTTGCAATACAACGGGTAACTTACCGAAGAGACCAGGCAAGCTCTTATTAATTTTCATTAGGCGATGCTGAATTTAATGGAGTTGGAAGTGTTGTATATGACTAACAACGTCCACAGCAAATCGAGACTTTGTAGTATTTTGACTATTTTCTTGCGTGTGAGTACAGGCATTCGAACCACAGGCGACTACGGTCGTCTGAATTGGGAGTGTTCAAAGTGCTCATAACCCGCAAAGCGACAATCCTGAAATATGTTTGGTGGCTTTCGGTAACGATATAGAAGAGCTGTGCTTAAGGACCGAAAGTTCATTAGAGGGTTAGTGCATGTTTTCTACGATTGCGGACCCATCCACTGAACTAGCGGCCGAGTGGTGCGGCGCATGCAAGCATTTGTGGGGGCACCACTGTCTTGTAAGGATGCATCATGAGACTACAGGAAATAGTGTGACCCTGAAAAGGGCCGTCGGGTCGTTCACGAATTAATTTGAAAGCGGAGGTGGGTAACAGTGCGGATTAACCAGGGGCATGCGAACGTTGTGGCAGGCAGTTGTGTCACTTTTAATACAAGTTATGCTATATGCGGAGTGGGCTGGAGAATACGGAAGTATGGGCTAGCATCGTTAAGCTGAAAATTAATTAATTGGAGCAGCACCACTCATCTGCAAACATGGGTGACACTGCGGTGCGGTAGACAAATAACGAGATGTGGCATGTGGGCAAGAAGGTGAGCAAAAGACGCAGTAGACAAAATACTTCGAACTAAACATTAATCAGGTCTATGCACGGTTACATTTTTCCGTGTGGTCATTTACTGGAGCACACATGATTGAAGTACAGGGACGCAGCGTGGTGCGAGTAGCGTTAGACGTGGTGCTATATAGTTGGATATTCATGCCAACGTGATGGGTTTTTAGTAAGCCTATATAACAGATACAGATGTGCCATTACTGTCAGCACTAAAGGGGACTCACTTAATTACCTCGCTTGCATGACCAGGACACGGAGAAATATTATAGGTCCCATAACAGGGGCCGCTTGCTCACAAATTAACTGATATCCATGTTGGCTTCACTAGCGTAAGCCTATGTATGGCCAACGAAGGTGAATCAATATTGCCGATAGCTCTACGAGCCTCCATGCACGGTGATTACTTAGTCCATATATGTCCCAAGACACTGACATCAATATTTCCACGAGGCAAACTACAAATCTTGGCATCACATGCCCTCAAGGCGTACTCATCTTTATCCTATATTTGTCACATAGTATCTGTTTCATTATGATGGCTAGCTAGTGGATATTGTTGGCTCCACAGACATTCATTTTTCGAGTCATGGGATGCTAATGTTTGACATCCCAATCGCTGCAGAATCATTGACATATGGTATAAGCACTGCAATATGGAAATGAAAAGGAAACATGGCATGAAATGCAAGGCGGACTTTTGTGCCCCATTCCATATATGCACGTCATTATGGGGAGCGTTCTCTGCGCCCTTGACCCACAACGCGCAAGCACTGAGGAACGGTGTATTGCAAAGTATGCCACAAACACACAGGAAACCAAGCTGCATGGATGCAACGCAAGCTTGACTTACAGATTCAAGTGGTACCGCTTTTGAGCTCATCGAGACAGTCAGCGTGGATCGTTCACAATACACATGAGCCGTAGATGATTAGCTGAAAATAGAGAAGCCATTGGATTCGGTTAGAAAGACATGCTCACCTAGCTCGGTTGCGCCACCTGGCAATCTGAGACTAGGATGGATATGGACGGGTGCAACATAGAAGAAAAATATCCACAAGTGCACACCTTCTGAGAAGCCAATCACACCAGCAGCTGCCTTCCGAAATGAGTCGGTGACCATTTCTGCCGCATATCCTTGCTACAATCCGATAGGTTGCCGACAGGCGGAAGTTCACATCAGTGGATGTAGACGGCATAAAGGTGAGGCAAGATTACTGAAATGGTGTATGCAAGATGATGGTGGTCACCAATGTGCGACGAGTACAGAGGTATCAGAAAGACACGGTAAAGTGTCACATGATAACAAAGGTTTGAGGAAGTTGGCTAAGCAAAATACAGGAGCACAATGCAGTAATCATTTACGACCTTCAAACCATTCACCAATATTCCCGACCTTGCGATTGAGCACGTAAATCGCTCGTAACGCACAAATCTGGAACCCTGAGAAATAGTTTGTATCCCGTGAAAAGCCTCACGCACGTCGAGACAGGATTGCACCACCAAACAAGGAATCCGGGCGGTGCATATCTACTGGCGGTCTAAGAGCCAGGTGTATATATATAATTTTCACTTAAACTGGATATTTCCCAAACCAAAGTGGACATTTTGCAAAAGAAACTGGACTTTGCAAACCATATTGGATATTTTGCAGACCACCTTGCACATTTTGCAAACCAAAATAGACATTTTGCAAACCAAAGTTGATATTTTGCAAAACAAATTGGACACGTTGCAATCCAAGTAGCAACTGGCCAATTTGTTGGTAAGAAACGAGCAGTAAGACTGCTGAATGATGTTCAGAATATACATTGTGATGACGCTAATACACCAGCATTGTGTAAGCAGCGGGCTACACTGTAAAACATTTGCTTGATCGTGAGCAGCGACCGAAGTTCTGAACTACGCTCCCCTCTCCCCATTGACATTCGCCTAGTTGGTGTGCAGTGCCCATACGCATCAACCTGTGTAGGTGTGTGACAATTGGAAAATCGGACGTCCGAATCATAATTGTGTATCAATCATTTTGTGAGTGGATTGCGATGCGCAATCTCAATGTGCACCGTTATTCTCATTAGAGAGAACCTTGTCCGATTCGGTCAATGGGACCATGTCGGATGAAGCAGGTAGGCGGTATCCCAGCTTCGCCCGTCTCTCTATTAGCTTTCGCAACTGCCAAGTTATGGTATCAGCATAGGCTGTAATGACCCCCAGCAAAACCAGTCTAGAGCTATAGCCTATTGTTGCAACATATCAACTACTGAGGAGTGGGCCGATTACACGATGTTCAGGCCACATTGTGCTCACGATAATGTAACCGAACTGCGTACGTAGCGGGTGATTGTGTAAGCCGTTCTCTTGACATGAGTGCCCTTCGCCTCGGTCAAAATCGGTGACCTATTTTCCCCTACACCCCCCCCCATAGGAATTCGTGTGCTTTGGCTGGGTGTGTGGACCGACCTATGCAGCGGTACCACTATTGGAGCCAAACATACAATAATGGTTCCACTCCACCCAACTTAGCTTTATTAGCTCCGTGCCACATGAGACGACCAAAATGAGTGACGAACAACAGGAGAGCTGGTGTCCGACGCGACGGCACTGCAGGCGAGCATCATTTGCGCAAAGAGAAGTTCTCACAAAACGTGTGCTGGTCGACGGCAAAACTACTCGGGAAGCCGCTGAAGTCGCCGGTGTTAACTCGAGTACGGCAAGGAACATCATTAATGCCTACAAGCGAGAAGGCTCAAATACACAGCGCACCTGCGGTGGAAACAATAGGGAGAAGCTGACTGCCAATGTATTGCAGCGTGTCGAAGAAGCGGTTGAACGGCACTCTGAGGACACGTTGGTGCAGCTGCAGATGCGCCTGAGAGAGGATGGGATAAACCTATCAGTATCTTCTGTCTCCGACACCCTCAGAAGACTAAAGATAACTCTCGAAAAGTGTCATTACGAGCTCGACCGAGTCAACGGTGCCACGACAATCGCTAGCCGACAGGCGTACGCTCTCGAATTCTCGGTGGCCACTCCTGCTCTTACAGGCTAAGCCAACTGTTACTATTGAAAACGCACATTTTGAAATTGAAATGGTGTATTAACAAAAAATAAGGCAATAACCATAGCAAAGATCAGTTGACGAAGGGTTGTCCGGCTGTCGCTTTCGTCAGGTTCATCATTGTATTGAGAACGCAGTTCATGCAGTCCTGCTGCGGTACCATCCCAACGCTGCCATGAATGACCGTGCTCAGCGTCTGCTCAGGTGTGAAGTTAATAATCAGACGTCTCGCCGACGCCTTCACCTTTGAAAAGACGTGTTCTACCGGGTTTTGCATGTACGAGTAGGGCGGCAAGAACTGCAGGTGATAAGACGAACCAAGGATCCTCCTTAGCTCATCAGGCATATGGATCCTGGCATTTTCCATGATCAGCCACGCGCCGTTCATCTCCACTATGCAGCTTATAGGCGCCACCAGTTCCTCGATGAACCCTAAGAACTTCGCACCATTGCAGGTGCCCTCGTTAATGATCTTTGAATGGATGACGCCTTGGTTATTCATTGCAAAAATCAGGGTTACCATGCGACCTCTGACTGTGGGTAACACGACGGTCGCGCGCGTCCCTCTTCTTGAGCGAGCCTGAGTTCGCCTCAGATGAAGGTTGAAACCACTCTCATCTATGAAGATGCAATTCTCCTTGTTAGAAGGTGCATGTGACAAGAACGCGGGAGCGTACGCTTGTCGGCTAGCGATGTTCGTGGCACCGTTGACTCGGTCGAGCTCGTAAGGACACTTTTCGAGAGTTATCTTTAGTCTTCTGAGGGTGTCGGAGACAGAAGATACTGATAGCTTTATCCCATCCTCTCTCAGGCGCATCTGCAGCTGTACCAACGTGTCCTCAGAGTGCCGTTCAACCGCTTCCTCGACACGCTGCAATACATTGGCAGTCAGCTTCTCCCTATTGTTTCCACCGCAGGTGCGCTGTGTATTTGAGCCTTCTCGCTTGTAGGCATTAATGATGTTCCTTGCCGTACTCGAGTTAACACCGGCGACTTCAGCGGCTTCCCGAGTAGTTCTGCCGTCGACCAGCACAAGTTTTGTGAGAACTTCTCTTTGCGCAAATGATGTTCGCCTGCAATGCCGTCGCGTCGGACACCAGCTCTCCTGTTGTTCGTCACTCATTTCGGTCGTTTCGTGCGGCACGGAGCTAATAAAGCTAAGTTGGGTTGAGTGGAACCATTATTTTGTGCTCGGCTCCAATAGTGGTACCGCTGCATAGGTCGGTCCACACACCCAGCCAAAACACACGAATTCCTATGGGGGGGTGTAGGGGAAATAGGTCACCGATTTTGACCGAGGCGAACGGCACTCATGTCAAGAGAAGGGCTTACACAATCACCCGCTACGTACGCAGTTCTGTTACATTATCGTGACCACAATGTGGCCTGAACATCGTGTAATCGGCCCACTCCTCAGTAGTTGATATGTTGCAACAATAGGCTATAGCTCTAGACTGGTTTTGCTGGGGGTCATTACAGCCTATGCTGATACCATAACTTGGCAGTTGCGAAAGCTAATAGAGAGGCGGGCGAAGCTGGGATACCGCCTACCTGCTTCATCCGACATGGTCCCATTGACCGAATCGGACAAGGTTCTCTCTAATGAGAATAACGGTGCACATTGAGATTGCGCATCGCAATCCACTCACAAAATGATTGACACACAATTATGATTCGGAAGTCCGATTTTCCAATTGTCACACACCTACACAGGTTGATGCGAATGGGCACTGCACACCAACTAGGCGAATGTCAATGGGGAGAGGGGAGCGTAGTTAAGAACTTCGGTCGCTGTTCGCGAGCAAGCAAATGTTTTACAGTGTAGCCCGCTGCTTACACAATGCTGGTGTATTAGCGTCATCACGATGTATATTCTGAACATCATTCAGCAGTCTTACTGCTCGTTTCTTACCAACAAATTGGCCAGTTGCTACTTGGATTGCAACGTGTCCAATTTGTTTTGCAAAATATCAACTTTGGTTTGCAAAATGTCTAGTTTAAATAAATAAATAAATAGTATATTCTCGGTAAAACGAGACACACCTGTAAAGGCGTGATCAAATATGCATACAAGCATAACTACTGTGGAGTGTTAAAACATTTCGTTTTGATGAAAATTATAAAAGAAAAGATATCGTCCGTATGAGTGAGCATACTGTCAGGTAATAGTCAGACCCAGGGACATTATGGCGCTTTGGCGCGCAAAATCCGTCAAAACACAAGTTGGGGGTAATTTCGCCAGGTAGTGATCCGTGAGCACGGGAGCCTAAACAAGGTTTTGTTGCAACTAAAAACCATTACGAGATAGAGATGATCTGTGCTCCAACGAAGCATTCCTCATAGCAGAATTAGTTGCACAGGTTCGATGTAGAAGGCTGAGGACTGCGTCAGTGTAAAATGCATAGGTGTGACTTTATTTTGTGGCGAGTCACATCCGCCACGTTGCAGTGTTGTTAAGCGGACATTTGTGGCTTTTTATAGGGAGAACGCTAGCCAGGCGAAAACCCACCACGTCCTGGAACACTGCCGTAGCTTTCGTTAAACAGTAGTGCAAGTCGGTTACGCATCGTATAGACCGATTTTGCATTCTATTATTCGCAGTCGGCCGGTGGCCGAGTGGGTCGGCCGGTGGCAGAGTGGTCTGCACGTTTGCTTTGCAACCATAAGGTCACCGGTTCGAATCCGCGTAGGGGTGGTCGTCCTCGCGGTATACTCAGCCCGCGCGGGACTGGTGAAGGTCGCGCGGCAGCGAAGCGCGGTTACGGCGTACAGCTGACACATTACATCACATTTTCACCCTTCGGTTTCCTCCTCCTTGGCGGTAAATTGAAATTTTTGAGCGTGCTGTCTTTTCGAGGTTTTACTTTCAAAGGACAGTTCCGGAACAGTGTTTACAAGTGTCGTGCAAAAAATTTGACTTTTGTCAAATTTCGCTTGATCCAAAGAATTTTGGATCATCGTTTTCCCCGGATTACGTCGTACCCGTTTTCGGGTGCTTACCAACGTCGTCCATCTTTTTCGGGTTCAGCCTCTGGCTATTTTTCCGGTATTTTTGTGTTTTGTAATCCGTTTTGCACCTTGTTTAACCCATAACTGTTTCTGTTGACTGCCCTGCAGGTAACAGCTTGTCGGTTTTACGTTTTGATACTTGTTTCACACTCTTTTAAAGCGTCATGTCGGATTCACCGAATACCAACGCTAATGTATCTTCGGCTGCATTGATCAGCGCATCTAATGCCGTATGTGGCAGCGGGAGCTGCTCAAAGCCCGTGACGGACGAGTCTGGTGGCATGCAGTGCTAGGCATGCAACTGCTGGTACCATGAGACCTGCACCGATTTGAGCCCTGATCAGTACGCAATGCTTTCGACTAGCGATAGCATGCTGTTCAATTGTCTTCTTTGCCGTCGCCGTCAATCTACGCCTCTTGAGGTCACTGAGGAGACATCGAGCAACATCGGGCTGGGTAACCAGCAGTTGTGGTCTTTCCTCATATCTCTTGATCGGAAAGTGGAGCTACTGATGAGAAATATGAGAGTCTCTATTGATGTCGGCTCATTGAAGGAAGACACGCAACTAACCTCAATTGCTGTTGATGGAAATCCGACTGAGGTGATGTCTACCTTGTCGTGTGTTCCAGCGGTCTAGAATGCCTCAAAAAGGGCCTCTGATGTCGTACTGGAAGCCGTCCAAAGCGTGACCGAACTTATTACCCCTGGGCCCAATAAAAGCAGGAGGAAGAGGGCTAAAAAAGTCCCTAAGGCTGTCTCAAAGCCTGAAGGTGTTGGAACAATGGCACAATAGAACAATGGTATATGACGGGTAAAAAAGCATACACTTAACGAGTCCCGCAGGTTGGCAATAGAAATACTAACAAATTGGCAAACCACATAAGTGGCTGAAGTAAGGAGCGTCAGTGAGATAAAAGGTAGAAGTATAACAGTTTTAGGGGGATAAAGTGGTAAGACGCAAAACTGGCTAAGAAATTGTTATCGTTGGTGATGGTAGCAAATAAAAATGGAGTACTCACCGGTTCGCACAGATTTACGACCGTGAATTTGGGGTATAAATCCAAAGAGGCTGGTCAGCCTAAATATATACAAGCGTTTTGGTTCATAAAAAAAAACCGCAGGGCGTTCAGTGCGACGTCCAATCTTTTTTTATACGTATCTAACGTGAGGGCACAAGCTGCTGAGTTTGGAAGGGCGTTCCAGGGCCCGCAGACCCGGAGGGAGAAATAGGTTCTCCGGCAGTCTAGACGACTGTACTGTTGGCTCAGATTTAAACTGTCACCGCGAAGGTTAGTGTTCGGGCTGAGCTTCAAGAGATGGCGGCATACGTGACTGGGATCGCTCAATATCTGGTACACTAGTATGAGGTCTCCACGAAGTCGCCGGTACCGTCCGCTGAACACTCCGAGTATCTCCAGTCGTTCCTGGTAAGGAGTGTGGCGCATGCCCCTGACGATTTTCGTTGCTCGACGCTGTGGGGTCTCAAGCGCTGCAACGTCACGTTTTAGCCAGGGTTGCCAGGCCTGGATTGCATATTCGACGTGAGGACGCACGTAGGCATTCAGCATCAAAGAGAAGATGGATGGATCCAAAATTCCGAATGCTCTTTGCAGGAGTCCAACGTGCTGGTTGCCCTTTTAGAAGCGGAATCTGACTGTTTAGAACACCCGAGGTCTTCCTGTACCAGCACACCCAAGTCGCGTTCCTGAGTGGTGGTCTTCAGATCGTGTGCCCCAAGCTTGTAGACGTGGACTTGTCGATGGCGGATATAAACAACGCGACATTTGTCCACATTAAACGGCAGTGCGTTTCTCACCGACCAATTCCAGGCCTCATTCAAGTCACGCTGTAGGACTTCATGGTCGTCCGATCGTTTTATCGCCCGCCAAACCTTAAGGTCGTCCACGAAGAGTAAGAATTTCGACGTAATAAATCTTACTAGATCGTTAATGAAAAGCAGGAACAAACGAGGCCCAAGTACCGAACCCTGCGGTACGCTGCATCCCACTCGAATCGGATCGGAAAAGTATGATCGAACTCTAACTACTAACTGCCGTTCAGAGAGAAAGTTACCTATCCATCCTAACAACGGGTCTCCGATACCGTACTGTTGGAGTTTAATGAGCAGGATTCGATGATCCAGGCGATCGAAGGCTTTCGAAAATTCCAAGAATGCAACAGCGGCTCCTGTTCCCTCATCGACAGTCTCGGTCCAGTTGTCACGAGCTATCAGCAGATTCGTCGTACATGAACGCTGTTGACGAAACCCATGCTGTTCTGGCGCAATTATGCCGTAGTTTTCCAAGTATCCCATTAACGCATCTGTTATCACCGCTTCCATGACTTTGGCGATCACAGGCAGAAGCTTTACGGGGCGGTAATTAACAGGATCCGATCGACTTCCTGCTTTGTATATGGGCGTTATTACACCATGTTTCCACCTCGATGGTACGATGTTCTCATCGAAACAGCGCTGAAAAAATGCAGCTAGTGGTTCGGCCAAGTGGATGGCAGCTACCTGTAATGTTTTCTGGTGAATGTTATCGGCCCCGGGAGAGCTGTGTGGACGCAGGGATAGCAGCTTTCGCAGCAACATTTCTGCAGTGAACGTGACGTTGGATAAAACGGGCGGTGGGGTAACTAGTGGCGGAATGTACGTCGAGTCTTGTACACCTTGGAAGATTGGGGAGTACTGGGCCCGTAATGCGTTGGCCGCCTCTTTCGCAGTATGTGTATACCCACTGGTCGTATTAAGTGGTGGGACTCCCCGTTGCACCTTGCGAAGTCCATTCACATGTTTGTACAGAAGCTTTTTGTTCGAACAGAATCGTTTGGCTAGCTCCTGCTGATGCGTTCTCTTGTCTTCGCGAACCAAAAGCACACAGTAGTTGCGATGCGAAACGTATTCCGTCCAGTTTTCTGCGCTGGGGTTGCTTTTATACGTGCGCCATGCCCGATCCATTAGAGTCATGCATTTTCGCGTCCGGCTTCGCAAGAATGATTTCGCTGTGCGGGGATGTTGGGAAAATTTTGGTGTTGAGGCTTCTATGACTAGTGACGTGATGGTGTTCGCAAATGTCTCCCAGGCTAGGTCTGGGGTGCAGTTAGCTAGAAACGTCCAACTGGTATTCTCAACTAAGGCAGACAGAACGTGGTAATGGATAACAGATTGCCTCGTTTCGAGCTCCGCAGCTGGATATTTGGCGTAGCAGATGTAACGAACTGCAAAGTCACTTGATCGCTACGGCCCAAAGGACTGCACACCTTTAGTCCATCGACCATGAGCTCTTCATTAGTGAGCACTAGATCTAATATCGATGGGTTGTTTCCTGTTCTGAACCTGGTTGGAACGGGGACGTGGTTATACAAGAAGGTGCTAGAGAGTAGCTCTTGCCAATTTGTCTTGAACACCTCTGTCTCGGATGCTGGATTTTCCAAGTCATGGGTGTTGAAATCTCTTGCAACGTGGATGTGGCTGTACTTCTGATTAAGCACGGAGCAAAAAGCGGAGATAAGTCTGTTGTCCCTTTCCGGAGTGGATTTCGTTGGTCGGTAAACCACAGAGAGAAGGCATACGTCGTTGCGTTCCAACCACAGTTTGCACCAAAGGACGTCGGTGACACAAGTCTGGGGATCGTCTATGAGCTCACAACGAAGGTTCGTTCGGAAATAAATGAGCACGCCACCGCCCTTGCCCGTTCTGTCGTTCCGGAAAGGTGACATACCCGGTATGGCAATCTCAGCGTCTGTGATTTCGCCGCTCAGCCAGGTTTTGGTGATCATTATGATGTCTCGAGGCTCCGAAGCCAAACGGTGACGGAGTTCTACCAACTTACTTATGAGGCCTTGTGCATTAGTATACATGCAGGATAGTGCTTTTGTAACCAAGATTGAGCTAGCACAGATTGTGGTAGAAATGGAGTTTGTGCCGACCGTTAACGGGTCGGCCATTAACCGCTTTTTATGGTGAAGTTTGCCTTTGAGTTTGCTTTCGGTTAGACGACTGATCGCGGCCTTCCGGGCCCTGCTGGACCCCGTGTTCAGCCGTGTTTCGTGGGATGTTTCGGTTGTTGATAAATCCATGCCTTCACAAAGTTGCATGAGTGGATGGTTCAACAATTTGATCGCTCCCCGTGAGTCGTTGGTGATCCGTGGCTGCGTACCTGATGCCTTTAACCGAATTTCAGCTGGCAGCTTCATGCGGAATTTGGACCAGTTTTCCAAGGCGAGCGGTAACATAAACTCAGATTGAAGCACCACCTTCATAAGTCTGGGACCGTTCCTTTTGTAGTTGGGTGAAAAGGGAAGCCTGGTCAACCGCTTAGCGATGATATTATTGAGGGAGATTTCGTGGCGGATGTAACTCCATTGCTCCCGGTCATGTGCATCCGCTGCATCAGAGGTTGAATTTTGGAGCTCAGGAACCCCGTACACAATTGTCGTCCGTTTCGCCTCGGCTTTACGAACTTCTTCACGGTTGCTCATCTTTTTCGGGCTTTCGTTCCAGGGGATGTCAGGAAGTATACGCGCCTCGAGTGATGAATGACAAAGCCCGTTGGACGATAGTAGAACTGCCTCTGTGTCCTGGATGGAGTTTAGTGTCACCCGGAGAAGTCGGGGTTCACCGTAGTGCGCTGAATTTGGATGACGTGTGACTCGTCTCAGCATTGCAGGTTCAACCGAAATGCCAATCGCAGTACATATAGACTTCCACTGATTACGATCATCCAACAGCTTCCCCTTTATTGTACTCGCCTGTGATTCAGGAACATTTGTACACACAACGGTTAACGCGCCTTGGCTCCTCGCGTTGGATGCAGATTTGCCATGACTTAAAGATACGGTGTTAAACGGATTGTTTGGTTGTTGGAGCCTGGTCAACTTACTGTTGCTTGGTGAAGCCACCGGAGTCGGAGGTAATTTAGCCGGTGTATGCATTGAGGCGACTGAGGCGTACGACGCCCGACTTTTCTCTACGGCGGAAGAGGTTTGCCCCGGAGCTTCTGCGGTTGCTGTTGAATGGAGGTGGGGCGTGTGACTCAAAGGTGTGGACATCAGTACTCTGGATGTTCGTCCGCTTTTGGGGGTTGAGTGAGGCAAGGGATATGGAGAAACTGAGGCTGCGGCGCGACTTGAGCGTCTAGCCTTTTTTTCGGCCTCGAGGTGGAGCTTTCTTTGACCGACTGTGGTACAATCATGGCCATATTCGCGGCCGGTGGTGCAAGCCTGGCGTTCAACAAATAAGCGATTGTCGCATTCAAAGTATCGCACCTTTCCATGAGTGCACATAAACAACCGACCACTGCAGTTAACTGGCAAGTTGGACAAAACCAAAATGCGTCAGTAGCTTTGTTTATTTGCCTTGCTTCTTGGGCGGACTTTCCTATAAAACACGGGTGGAACGTGTCACTGCAGTTACGGCACGTTATACCCATTTTAAGGGCTTTGCCGCAATTAGCTGAAGAGCAGATACGTCGTTGCATGATATTCGGCATAGTTGTTGTATTTTTTCAAGCACGATGACAAGCAAGATGTCGATCACAAATTCCAAAATGACGGGCACAGCAGTAAATCACTGAGATCTCCGAAGATATCAAGCGGAATTCCACGAAACTTTCACGGATTGATGAAAACACGAAACTAAAAAGTTTGGTGCGCAACTAACACAGCAACATACGTAAAATACAGTAATTCCAGAGAAAAAGCAGGATCCAGCGCGTGGTAGCCGAAAATTCCGCGGCGTCCGTGGGTGTTGGAGGTGGAACACAAAACTCCAACTCCAATCACCCCAGTTCCATTGGCGAAGCAACGCGCGGTGTCGACTTCGGCCACATCCGCAAAGTCTGAAAAGACTAGACCGGTGAGGGAGTTGGAGGCAGAGGATAAAAACTCAACCTCAATTACTCCAGCTCACCTGGCGAAGAAACGCGCCGTGTCATCTGCCAAACCGGTCGAAACTGAGGTCGCGTCGAAGACGCGTGGAGTGAATACGCCTCGTCGAGGTGATTCTTTTACTGATAGTAGCGTTATCTTTCGTAACGTTGCTGAATCCGCGGCAGCTCTTCCAAAGGAGCGCATGCTGGTTGACCTCCAGTGGTTCAAGCTCTGCGTCAACAAGATGCTTCCACATGGTTTCCCCGGTGTCACTATCAGGAAATTAACCAGATTGGGGAACGTCACTGTTGACACGCCAAATCCGCGACCCCGACTACTTCGTGTAGTCCTCTCAACCCCGGAGGAACGCAAAGCGTTAATGCGCTTTGCATTCAAACTCAAGGGTAGTAATGTCAGCGTTCAGCCGGACCTCCCACTGGCAGATCGACTAAAGTTAATGGAAGCCATCTAAAGCCTCAAAAGCAGGCGGGCGGCTGATGAGCAAGGCCTTCATCTTGTGGGTTTTCAGGTGGTCAGCCGGAGATCAATTTCTGCCCTACCAGAGCCCCTTCTGGTAGCGTACGACCCAGGGCTGGTTGTGCCGAGTTCCTTCGGGTAGTGCTTAGTAATGTGCGTAGCCTAAGGAACAAGGTACACGAGGTGGGTCTACTTGTAGACAAATCTCGTCCCGACATACTTGCTATCACCGAAACGTGGCTGTCCCCGGATATCACAGACGGTGAAGTATGTTTGCCTGGCTACGCACTGCTTAGATGCGATCGCTCCGTTGGCCGCCAAGGTGGGGGCGTCGCTCTTTATGTGAGTTGTAAACTCGATGTGTTGAGGACTTGTGTGTTCCAGTCGCCGGATCAAACTGTTGAAGCCCTCTCGGCTATTGTGTGCACTTTCCTCCGCTCAGTTTACAGTTGTAGTGGTGTATCGAAGTCCTGGTAGTATCTCCAGGGAGGTTATTGAATTTATTCGTACTCAGGCTGCCAATAGGTGTCTAATACTTGGTGACTTCAACCTCCCTGAAGTCTGCTGGGCTGATCTATCTTGCAGTTCGGCGGTGGGCACTTTCGGTTCGGATCTCCTTGAGCTAACATTGCAACTGCCTTTGCATCAGTTCGTGGACCTCCCGACTAGATATATGCGCAACCAAATTCCGTCTACCTTGGATCTCATTTTTGCGAAGTCACACGATTTCGTGAGTGATATTACCTACGACTGTCCTCTAGGAGACAGTGACCATGTCCGCATATCCTTTCGATGTGCTCTAACCAAACGTCATCAAGCTACCGCTGAGGCATGTCCAAATATTTGGCGGGCAGACTTTAACTCACTACGAGCCAAAGCTTCAGTTTTGCGTTGTGCGATCACCGTGGCTGACACCGTTGAGACAGCCTGGGAGAAGTTTAAAGCGTACCTCACTGAGATCTCTGCTCCCCACATCCCATTCACTAAGAGAAGGGTGACACGTGCTCAGCCTCCTTGGATAGATCATACAGGTAACTACTGCCCAGGAGGCGCTATATATGCTGGCGAACTTACCAAGCGACTTCATCAACCAGCACCTAACGAAAGGGAACAAGCGTTTAGAAATGAATGTAAGCGTCATCTTGAACCTCTTCATCTTCAGTACGAGGATGATTTGGCTACCGCAGCCGTAAAAACCCAAAGAAGTTCTTTGCTTACGTAAGGAAACGCAGCGGTACAAACGCGTCTATACCGGCTTTACTACGAGCAGACGGGAGCCATGGACATACCGACTATGGTAAGGCTTGGATGCTTAGCGAACAGTATACTGGTGTCCTTTCTCGTGAGGCCTTTCTACCTCAGGTTGAGCTGGTCACTAAAGTTCCGGAGGATTCTTGCCTAACTGAAATAAGCATTAACGGGGACACAAGTCTTCAGGCTATTGCAAGGGCTAAATCCTTCCAAAGCTTCTGGCCCTGATTCAATTCATCCGAAGCTGATGCATGAATTGGCCGCTGAGCTAAGTGGCCCTCTGACATGCATGTTTACAATATCACTCGACAGCTGTGCCTTACCTTCTGAATGGAAGAAGGCAATCATCTGTCCGATTTTTAGGGGCGCGGACAGAGTTCTGCCCGCGAACTATCGGCCTGTCAGCTTAACAAGCGTAGTAGGTAAGTTGTTTGAAAAATTGGTCACTGATTCGGTGGAGAATCACCTGATTAAGTTTAACCTCAGTGCGGCCCAACACGGATTCC